>CM042141.1:136947397-136954897 GCA_023376005.1 Doryteuthis pealeii
TAATAAAAGAAATACAAATATGGTTTTGATATATATATATAATACATATACACACACTATATAATATATATACACAGATATAAATTATTTTAGGCATTATTTGCCTCTTTCAGTCTGATTTTCACTAATCATAATTTTTATAGCTGATTTTATTTGCTATGATTTTCCAGTCTCAATATGACTGGCTATAAAAATTCATTTATTTATAATACTCTGTTCTGTAAATAACATTTAAACAAGCGTTTCTTTCCTATAAAAGTCATATAACTCAACACATAAAATAAAGAAAGGAAAACTACCCACATTTCCTTTAATACTCCAATTATTGTCTTATCTCACTGCTTTCCTATCAGACTAAAAGTGTATCTGAATTATATTCGTTGTGAAATGCAGCTAGCAGTAAACATTCCAATCAATTAATCAATTATCGAAAAGGATAGCTGTAGGCATATATCGAATCACACATTCTACAAAGAAAAAAAGAAGATAAAAAAAACAAGGAAATTGATAAATGGATGTTTGCGAAATTCTACATATAATTTGTTATAGAAGTGCATAGAAAACACGTTGAAATTAGTACGATGAGGTCGTCAAGTAAATTTTTAGATACTGTCTCTGTTTAAAATAGACATCCACCAATTGAAATTTTCTATTCATCATCTAATGATACATTAATTAAACCTAATTAATATATATATATTCGTATCCCCTTTTATTTTATATTTGATTTCATAATAAAATATCACCTCCCCATTTTACATATGATTCCTCTACTTTTAGTAGTTTACAAATTTTCATGTACCAAACATCTATATATATATATATATATATATATATATATATATATATATATATATATATATGTGTGTGTGTGTGTGTGTGTGTGTGTGTGTGTGTGTGTGTGTGTGTGTAATTTTATAAAAATGAAAAAAAAATGTATTGAAGAGTGATGTTTAGTTAAGGTGACCCTACATCGTTTAGGTTTGGTTATGAAACCATCGTCGGGACCATTGTCTATGTAAAACGGAAATTATTGGTAAACAAAAAATCTCTCTCTCTCTCTGTTTCTCTCTGTCTGTCTGTCTCTCTCTTTCTCTCTGTCTCTCAGTTTCTCTCTCTCTCTCTGTCTCTCTCTGTCTGTCTGTCTTTCTGTCTGTGTGTGTGTGTGTGTGTGTATGTGTGTGTGTGTGTGTGTAAAACCCAAATAATTTGTAGAAAAGAAAGTACAATATCAAAAAAATACAATTTAAAGATTTTTTCTCCTTTCGTTTCAGTAAAAACACATGGAACAACTCGTGGTGGAATACATGTAAGAAATTGAAATTATTGTCAGTAGTCTGTTGGCCTACGTACCAAGTAATTGGTAATTTGCTTGAAGCATTGTTAATTATGTTATAATATATCAATGATTTGAAGCCAATTACAATGCGTATAAAAGATTTAAAAAATTCCTTCAATCCTTCTAATATATATTAAAGATAATCTTTTATTTACTTATTTACTGGTCCATCTAATAATACATTTTATTTTTTACAACTGGAAAAATAAAATTAAAAAAATTAAAATTAGAGAAAAAAGCAAAAAAAAAGAAAAAAAAGAAAACCTAAGTATAAGGATTTTTCTATGTGACGGTTTTATTTTAGATTCAACATGGCTACATTGTTGCAATGTTTCACCGGAAGATAAACAGACAATATTGGATACATATACAAGCAGGGGTTCAAAAATTCGTTCTCAACAGATATTAAAAAAAAAATAATAATAAAAGAAATCACACACAGACATTACGCTTATTATACACACAAACACACACATAAGCAAGCATCCCGACCATACACATATGTTTCAGTTCCAGTATGGGAATTTCTTCCCGAAATATTGAGAAATAAATGACAGGTTAACAAAAAACATCATAGGCATTGTGACAAAACCAACCAACAAACCAAAAAAAAGAAAGTTATTCGCCCATTTCATTCAGAACACAAAGAAAAAAGAAAGAAGGAGAAAGAAGAAAAAGAAGAGGAAAAAAATAAGAAAACAAAAATATAACCACGCAAAAAAACTTAAGCAGGTACATTTCTGATATTAATCTCTGAAAATAAAGTTCTATACTTTTAAATCGATAAGACAAAAAAATATCTTTTGTTTTTTATTTTTCATACGCATTGTAATTGCCTTCAAATCATTAATATATTATAACACACACACACACACACACATAAAGTGATGTGTGTATTTAAACACCCCTTCCCATTCTGTAAGTGAAGACAGCCTAATGGTTACGGTGCCGGACTGACACCCAACGATCAGATTTCAATAGGTAGCTTATGTCTAGCCACACTGATATAAGTCGATATATATATATATATATATATATATATATATATATATATATATATATATATATATATATCTTCGTAGATGGGTTACCAGGTATTAGGATGATACTAAGCTGAGCCTTTCTTCCAACGGCTGTTTCTGACACCACCTCTCTGGTTTGGAAAGTAGATCTTTGTTACCTCTTCATGTGAGTTAACATCAACCTCTAACGATAGAGCTATGTCAGCTGGGGCTTTAGAATACACAGAGTGCAGAATTGCAAAAGGCTAAGACTCCTCCAATGGGGGAACCTGTTGGCTGTGGTTGGCGAACCGTGATGCTTAAGGATGGAACCCTGTTGACTGAGCAGTCTATGACATTCACTATTCCACTTTGGCCCTTACTTAGGCTAACGGGTCATTCGTAGTGGCCCCTCCTGGTAATCAGCTTGTCCCGTCAAGACGTAGTACTTATATTATTGTTCCAACTACATGGTCCTTATGGCAATCCCCAACCTTTTTATCATATATGTGCTAGAAACCGATGGCTGACGGTCATCATGTCCTGAGTATAATAAACTCTATCTAATGGTGAAGTTGCTATTCTGAAGCTCTGTGGAATGTGGAGTACCCCTTCATTACTATTACTATCTGGTCCACTCCGACCCGTAGAGGTAGTACTTGTTAGGGTCCCATCTATGGATCAAGTAAAAAAATGAGTTTAGAATATGTGTTCGATGAAATTCAATTTTTTAAAAACTGAAGTACCCATAAAGGATTACTTAAACAAAACGTACTTGGAATAAAATAACCCAACAACGATTGACTTGTAGTAAAATCAACCAATCTCTAGCAAAGAAGAACAAAGGCTGGTGTTTGCGAATCTATCCTTCCGTAGTTTTGTTTTATTCTGCCTTTGTTGCTTGGTTGAATCTGTCAAGGCGTACACTTGGTTATCATAGCAACCAAACAACCATTGACATTATGATGAGACACTTTAGTAGGATTTATAATAACATAAAAAACATAATGTTTACGTATCATTTAGGTTGGATGAATTAATTCATATATAGTCGTCGGGGCGGCCTAAATTCGGTATCAGCCAATCAGTGAGGGAGTCTATCCCCTTTTCACTAGCGGTAGACCAAGGAGATTGTCCTTTGCGTCTGAGGTGAGGCGCTACACTTACCATCAGCTCTTTACTTTATCGCACAGATCCCTGTGCTACTTATATGCTGAGTTGCATATTTAGGAAGCGCGCGGTGTAATGGTTAAAGTCATGGGAAATGGACTGGTCAACGCGAGTTCAAATCCTGGACATAGTAATTGCATTTCACTTAGCGCGAATACCCTTGGGAAAGGTATGAATCCTAACCTCCCTCCAGCTATGGATAAATAGTAGGACAGACTGGACTCTTTAACCTTGGTTAGGCAACCAGCCTAGGAGAAAGAAAACTCTGAATTGAAACCTGTTGAACTCCGCTTAAGAAATTGACTTTGTGTCACATCCTGCTCGTGTGGAGGGGTTGGTAAATATATACATATGCTGAGTTGGCGAGGGCCGGTATCGAACTAGAAACCTTGTGGTTTCTAACCGAACGCTCTACCGATTGAGCTAACCTGGCCCTTTTCCTATATAAAGCAGCTTATTTCATCAGGGAATATTTTGTAAGTTTTTCTTTTCCTAATGGACCATTTAACTACAGTTAATGGATAAAGAAAAAAAGTAGACCGGCAAAAGGTAAAGGTCGATATCTAAATCGTATTAGATACTCAGTGGTGCAGCCAGCCAGTAGCACTAACACGGCTATAACTTGTCACTTTGTAAAATAATTGAGTATATCAATTTAATATTTAATAAGTAATTAATAATTAATTAATCTTTGTTAATCAAAAATTGTGTTGTAGAGTAGGTAACACCTCTTCGACACTCTACTAGATGGACTGGCTCATAACCATAAACTAGCCTACGATTAAAGTAGATTAACAAGCTGAATAATATTCAGACTGATTTTGCTGCAATGGCTATACCGAACTGACCCTCCTCGTTTAGTGTGGGTTTATCTTGTTCATTGCTTGTACTTATTTGTTCTGTGTTTGTATGTATCCGCACAGCACCGGATGCTGGTGCTTAATAAATGTGTATCTTGCCACCTCGTAATACAACTCATGGAACTTAAAACCCAATCGCAAAATCGTATTAATATTTTGGGTTTTTAGATTCGAAACAAAAATATAAATTTGTTATTATGAAAACATCCGAGAATAAACGGTTGTTTATTCCGTTAAAATGCTAGAGAAATACTTTAGGACAATAGGGAAAAGATTAGGTAAATTGTGGATGGTCAGTAAAGAATCAGCTGATGTTTGTAAATGAACAGTGACATAAACGGGACGTGTCGCAAATCCATTTGATTAGGTATAGTTTTAATTAATATGCAAAATTATTTTGGCATTTTCTTATAAATCTACACACACACACAAACACGCGTAGACATCCCCCAATTATATATATATATATATATATATATATGTTATTATAATGGAGAGGGTTTGTCAGTCTGTAGAAACATATTACTATACAAGTCACAATTCATTTAGTTATTACATCACATTCTCCATGATTTATTTTTATTTAAACCTCAATTATAATAATTGTTTTACATTACTTACACTGTTGACCATATCTACATGCTGATAACATGCAATTGTATTTATATATACAACAAAATAGCGGTTCACAGTATGAATGGGAAGCATAATTTGCATATTAATCTTAAAAAATTGATTTTAATAAATATATGCTTAGTATTATTGATTTCTAATTGTTTGGTTTTATCTAATTGAATATGAGCAAAAATCTCTTCAATAAATCTTAAATGAAATCCCTTAACAAGAAGAAATAACTGTAATATTATTCTTTACTTCCTATTTTAACTAAACAGTTTAATTAGGAAAATTTACCAATGAAAGACCGGAGTAACGAAAAATGATGGAAGAGTTAGTTTCAAAGTTGTTCTATTTTTCAATCATACCCCCTCTGTTCAAAATCTTTTTATCTACATTCTTATTCAGTTTCATTAGCCTTTCTAATTTAATATGATATTTTATTATAAAATTTAACTAAAATACTTGCACCCGGAGGGTGCATATATTTGCTATTATATATATATATATATATATATATATATATATATATATATATATGGGGTGTTTGTGTATGGCTAAAAATATAATTGACCACCGTTTTATTCTTTACCGTATTTAAACCACTAATAGTGGCTTTTCTACAACTGCAATCCAACCTTAAGCCGCTGACTGGGGCTCTCGCACGTGTCACTTATTTACACTGAAAAATAAATGCGTGAACACCTCTGTTTTCTGGTACCAGCTCTTTGGATGCTACTTGATCCTTTTACAATAGGGAAACAGTTGAAAGGGATTTGGTACAACCGTGGGCGGAATTTGGTAGGCAAAGTATTAAAACACCAATTCCCGCTCCATCACTAATATTTAACTAAATATAAACAAAGGATTTTGAAATTGCTCAACACCAAAGTAAAGCATCATCAAACTTTGATGGATTTTTATTGAATAACAAAACTATATGCTTCATATGAAGAAGAATGTCTGCAGTGATTATTTAATTAATTTTCATTTATTAACTCTGTTGGATTATTTTTAGCACTGGGTGTGGGTGGAGAGAAAGTCAAAGTCACGTGGACAGTATGTAAAGCAATGTAAAGTCAAATTAACAGAAGAAAAAAAAGAATTACAGTTAGACTAAAATACAGAATAAGATATTGAATGAAGGTTTTCATTCTGACCAGCATGTTACCATGAAAAAAGAAAAAGAACTTATAGTTTTGCAAATAAAATAAAATTTGCTCTAGCTGGAAAACCCATGTGTCCAGCATTTTCTAAGCAATGTTGTAATGGAAGGGAGAATTCTGTCTGTCTAGCTATATATAAAAAGTCATCAAGGGGTGTGAGGGGGAGGAAGTCATAGTCACATGGACAGTATGTAAAGTAATGTAAAGCCAAATTAACAGAAAAAAAAGAATTACAGTTAGACTAAAATACAGAATAAGATATTGAATGAAGGTTTTCATTTTGGCCAGCATGTTACTCATGAAAAGGATTATTTATGGTATAACGTGTGCTAAAGAGCACAACTTATATTTATAGACTGTTCCAAAACAGCGGTGGAAGACTAGGTCAATTACAAACGCCTAAACATGTACTTAAAATACAAATTTAAAAGGTTGATAAATTGTCCTAAAATTATTTGCTGGAAGGACAAATCAACAGACAAGAATTATACAACTTTCTACCTTAAGACTCTGATACAATAACTTTCTACTTGAAGACAGGATCAATCCCTTTTGACTTCAGTGTCAACTCAGTGATCAACAGCTTTTTTGACAGATTAGCAGACAAGGATTAAAACTGATACTAAATATTTCAACTTCAAGAAAAGATCAAACTTTATGCCACAAATGATCTCCTCTATAAAACTACTTTCAACTGAAGCTCTAAAATGGTCAAACTAATAGTAACAAACTCATTCATTGATTTTAACGGCATATCAAATCGTTTTGTGTTATTTCATTCTCGAGTTAAGGAAATCCCTGTACGTTCATATTTACACGTTTTGAGTAATTGTTCTTTAACTATTATTCTCCCAAATTTCCCCCAGGGGAAATTCTTAGAGGTAGGGGTAAATATAGGATCATGCTACGCTTAAAACGGCGATCCTTGCGAGATCACCCACGTTAAGCAGCGAATTTCCAGACCGTTTGAAAGAAAATTTAAAAAAAAATTAATTCCTGAAATAGATCACTAATTAGAACTTAGCCTATTCTAGTAGTGACCACCAAAAGCGGATTTAACAGGTTTGAATTCAGAGTTTTCCATCTCCTAAACAAGATTAAAGAGTCCGGTCTACTCTACTATTTACCCATAGCTGGAGGGAGATTAGTTCGATTCATACCTTTCCTAATGGTATTAGTGGTATGTGAACCTTGCTTCGTCCAGGATTTGAACTCGGATCGACGAGATCCTTTCCAACGATTCTAACAATTACACCACGCAACTCCAACAATGTCTGTTAACTTAAGAATAGCAGTTATTGTAAATAATCTGTTACCTATGCTCCAGACAAATAAAAGCTTAGAAAATT
>CM042141.1:136959897-136979897 GCA_023376005.1 Doryteuthis pealeii
ATACGTGTTACATTTTTATTTTTAAAGGATGAGGTTATATATTTAATATTTATTAATATTTTCTCTTAGTTTCCAATTTATTTTAATATGAAAGTAACTCTAAGTCAACTGGCCACTATAGGCAAATGATTAAGTGTGCCCCAAAAATAATTAAATCTAAACAACGGATATTCTATTTATATAGAAATTTATATTATTAACTTTACATTAAAACTAATTACCTTGCGAAAAGCACAACCATATTTTAATATATCTAGGTCGTTACCAAAATCCAATAAAGCGGGCAGTTTTAATACGAAATAGTATTTCTTTTAATAATGTTCAAAAATGTGTAAATATATGAGAGATCGTTAAGAAATAAAGTTTATCTCCTTTTGGCACTATAAGAGAGCTTAATGCATAATAAAAATAATTTATTATATACAGACCAATATTTAAACTTTCAAAGAAAAACCTTAACAAACCGTCATTTGGCTATTATAAATTTATTTCGACCAGAACTCAACATGAGCCTAGTCTCATTTTATAGCCTATTATATAATCTTGTTGACAGGAGTGTAATTTCCGTGCCTGTTGAATTCCTTTACAATCCATTAAATGTTGTAGTTACCAAGAACTTTTTGTCTTTCCCTATGAAACCGTCAAATGTCTTCCGAATATCCTATATATATATATATATATATATATATATATATATATATATATATTTGGTGAATTTTTTAAATATAATTGTTTTCCATAAGCAACTACCCAGGTTTCAGGTTATTTTACCATCGTCAGACTGCTAATAGATCTTCTGGTGCTTAAACATAACAGCAAGAAATGTCTTCGCGTAAACATCAGAAGATCTATTAGCAGCCTGGCGATGGTGAAATAACCTAAAACCTGGGTAGTTTCTTATGGAAAACAATTATGTTTCAAAAAATCCAACAAATAAATAAATAAAGCTCCTACAAATTTGTGGTTGAGCACTGTGGTTTCTTTGTTTCATTCCAAAAACTTTTTTAAATATATATCTATATCGATATCTCTCTCTCTCTCTCTCTATCTCTCTCTCTCTCTCTCTCTCTCGATCGATCGATATATATATATATATATATATATATATATATATATATATATATATATGCGTATGTGTGTGTGTAATCACGACTGCAATGGAACAAAATTTGGTATGCAAAACCTAATTAAACATGTTGACTCATTCAATCTGTTTTCATGTGTGTGTGTTCGTGTGTACAATATTTTTCTTGTTTTTTTTTAACTTTTGATTCTACATTTTTTGTGACCTGACATTATTCGTGATTCTTGTCTTTTTTTAACAAAGGTTACCTTATTTTTCTTAGAAAATTCCTTCATTTTATTTTAGTCTTTTGTTTTCACTAGCTTCCGTACAGTTTTTGTGTAGTCTATGACAATCTTCCATTATCTTGGTCCTTCTTTAAGGTCCAAGTGGTGCAGCTATACAATAACACTGATACAACTACAGCTTGGAATAATTGTCGCTTTAACTTGTCAGTGAGATATGATTTCCATATAATTGATAATCTGTGTATAGCAAACCATGCCTTCCCTATGCATGCATTAACACCACTTTCTGTGGATAAGATATTACTACCTATGTACGTGAATAATGCTACTGGCATTAGAGGTTTAACGTCCTAGGGAATAAACTAGATAGGGGCTGAACAAGAATGCTGCGTGGGATTTTGAACAAATCGTGGAAACAAGGCCCCACAAGGAAGCAGCTGTACGGCCACTTGTCCCCTATCAAACAAACCACCCGTGTATGACAAACACGACATGATGGACACTGATAGAGAAGCAAGGGCAAACTAAGCGATATCCTCCTATGGAAATCAGCTCATAGACGTGCCAGTTTTGTCCGTACAGCAATGCCTTACATACACCAACACTGCACGGATACTAGTGTTGAAGTATTTGATATAAGGCATGGGGCAAATGGTTACTCCTAAATATAGACTCGTCAACTACAACGTGACCCGAGAAAGATTTCTATTGTCCAATCACTGGCACTGCTGCTGCTGCTTCTGTTGTATTAATAGACCCCATTCTAAACTTATGTCATTGACACTTGGATTCTCTTGGACGTAGGACTTACAAAGAATACTCTAAAACCGGATTCTTATTGGCTTGCTTACTTACTTATTACATCTGGAACTAAGGATGCCGACCAGATACTTAACAACTAGATGCTGCGTAAAAAGCCTCCTGTGCACAAAAAAAAAATTGATAGGGATAGTTGGCGAGAGATTGTCACAGGTATCCGTGCTTCTGGCGTGGCATGCTGCTGCTGCTGCTGTTGACACTTTCTGTCCGTTTTTTTTTCACTATTTCGTTTCATTTCTCACCCATTTTTTTCCAAACTTTATTTTTAGTTTTCTGTTTTGTTCTTCAGCTGTTTTTTTCCTTCCCATTATATTCGTCAGTCTTTGGTATTGTTATTTTTAACTTACTAACCCAAATCTCCAAGTTCCTCACCGACTTAATTACTCCAAATATCATTGTGACCAAAGTAAGACATCAGAATTTGTAAGTATTCCCGTCTGACTTCGTTCGACTGTAAAGGCTTCTCCTGATTTAAACATAGCTTAAAGTATCGACATCTTACATGTTTTTTTTTCTTTCTTTTTTTTCAAAAGAAGAAGATAATATATAGATTTACTTTTTTAAAAAATAAAAAAAAGTAAACAAAAATCAATTATTAGAATAAAAATATAAGTAGAGAAAAACCAACGCAGCAAGTATCAAAGTTTTAAAGAGCAAATAACAAAACAAAAAAAAAATGAAAAAAAAAAGAATTTAGATATTTCTTTGAAAAGTGTCTGATTTTTCCGTTTATTTTTTTAATATGAGAAGCACGAATTGTAATGTCTCACAACCTTTGGTACTTTTAAAGCCAAAAAAATGGCCTAGTAAACAAAACGTATCACTTATGAGGTAAAAATATTTATTTCGCAATTTTCTAATGGAAAATATTGGTTTCCTTAGCAAAAATTGGTACATCAAAGAACTACAGGATCAATAACCTTTTCATTTATTCCTGACCAGTGATAACTCTTTTCATCTACCATTCAATGTTATATATATATATATATATATATATATATAATATATATATATATATATTGTGGGGGTTGTGTTATAAACATATATATATATATGTAAAAATGGAATTGGAAATGAATCCAACAATATGAGGAAGAATGAATAAAGAATAGAAAGAGCAGAATGGATAATAAATGATGAATTTAATCAATATCACTTATACATGTGTGTCGGTCAGTTCATCTCTGTGTACACGGTTCAAACCTATTATTATCATTAAATAAACAAATTAAATGAAATTTTCTATTATTATTATTTCATTTCATTTGTTTATTTAAGGATATAAGTGATATTGATTAAATTCATCATTTATTATCCATTCTGTTCTTTCTTTTCTTCATTCATTCTTCCTCACACACACACACACACACACACACACACATATATATATATATGTGTGTGTGTATGTGTGTGTGTGTGTGTGTGTATGTGTGTGTATAAGTATATAAAAGTGCATTATGTAATAGTTACCGTCGAAGTAAATGGACACGACGAAACGAATTCAAAACTGGACGAGGCTGTTTACATTTCATATAGCACTAATACACTTATGAAAGGTATGCATCCAACAATTCTCCCAGAGGGATAAATAGTAGGGCAGACTGGACTCTTTAACCTTGGTTTGGAATGTTTTTAATTATCAGCTTCAATTATTTGAATTTCTTGGAAAATAACTTCTGTCGCTCATATATTGTGACGTTAATGTTTTAATAATTTGATTTATTCTTTCAGTAAATAAATTGTCTTTTCTTTAGAAAATCGGTGTGACGCTAATGTTTAATGTTCTCTTTTAAGAAAAACATAGCTGACTATATAGGAATCTCCATTTCGACGTGTAAAATTTACCACCCTCTATATTTAATACAATGAAACTTTAATAAAGGTTAATATTATCATCAAAATGTTTGGAACATTCAAATGAAGAAACATTTTTAAAAATCCTGATTATTTTTTTTTAAATTCAGCTTACGTTAGTGAAATCCAATCGATTTTGTGCGATAAATGTACATATGTCGCAAAATGTTAATAAAAATGTTTCTAAAAGTTATCTCATTAAAAAAAATCTTTGTATCATTTGAAAGAAAAAGATTAAAGAAACTCCATTTTTTTAAATTTTGATTTTTCATAGCAGAGAAATCCTGAAATGTTTTAAATTAATGTTTACGTTAAATTTTTACCGCTCAAAAAAGGGGACGAAATAATTACCATTAAAACTTAGAAAATCGAATTTGTCCAAACATGTTTTTAATCTATCTAAAATCAGGTAATTGTCCAATGTTAATGAGATTTTCATTACTTAATTTATAAATAAATTCATTTTTGAAATAGGTATTTTCTATGAATTCAGCTAAAAACAGGCAACTTCTTCTACATATTAACAAATAAGTGTAAATGTCATGAGAGTTTGACGCTAGCTGGGCTATTTTTTGTTCTTGAGCAAGATACTTCTACATGATACTTCTCGGGTAAACTGTGCATATCTTCTATATATTAATACACGTGTTCCTAAATCTTCCGTCCGTTATCATCCTGCATGAACGTCTAGTTAAATAAGACCGTCCAAATCATCTAAGATCCAATGCAAACATGTAGCTCCAAATTTATAGTGTCGCTTATTTGTTCGATTTTATTTCACGCAATTTTAAAAATGAAACATTACAAATGGTATGGTCTTTCGTCGTTTAAATGGCTAACATAAAATTAAAATGAATTGGGAAAAAAAGTTACCTATTTTTTAAATCGAAGATCATCGTTTCTGGCATAAATAGCTGCTTTTGATTTTCGTTTTGTTGTGAAAAGTTTCGAGCCGGAGAGACAGTTACTCCCATATGCGATGTCAGACCCGTGATCGCATAGTAGGAAACTGCCAGTAACCAGGTGTTTAATCTATGTCACGCTAATAAATTCAATTATAGATGCTTATCAATGATAATTCAGTACTGTCTGCTTGGAAATATTGCACCCATATTATATACAAGGTGTGTCAAAAAGTATCGAGATTTAAGCTGTATTTACCAACATAGGCATGAAAAAATATAACGTTAATATTTTTCAGAATTTAAGGTGTGTCAAAAAGTACAGATTTTAAAGCTTTATTTACCAAGAAAGAAATGAAGAATGAATGGAACGTTGAATTTTTCAGAATACAAGGTGTGTTAAACGTATCGAAAATCCGATACTTTTTTGACACACTTTGTATATATATATATATATATATATATATATATATATATATATATATAATAATAAATTCATCTTTTTTGAAATACTGCGTTTTTCTATTTTCTACACACGTGTGTGTGTATGCATGTGTGTATGTATATATATTAAAAGAGGGAGACAGAAAGAGAGAGAAATTGAAGAATGTGAGGAAGGGGGGAGAGAGAAAGATGGAGAGAGTTTTGGAGATAATTTATTAAACATTTTAACCTTTAGATCAAAAGATGAATAGTTTAAACTCCATATATTTGTACAAGGAGTAAAAATGCCCCCAAAAGCATTAAGTATATTTACAATTAAAAACATTTCCAATTTCCATATAAAATTTCCAAAATAGAAATAGTCTTCAATTGAAAACGTATATGTATATTTTGTTCTTAAAAAAGATTATAATAAAAGTGTTCTCTTAAATAATAACAAAACATTTCCTCGGGAGATTTCACTCAACAAACATTCGAACCCCGTTACCTGCGCTAGGATAAAATCTTTCGTACAGAATAAAAATAACCACCATACGTGCCGCGAAACTAAACAAATCATTACGAGTTTTTTCAAGACAGAAGTAAACATTATCTGCGCCGTCAGAGTCCTATCAAACTATACTTATTCTTTTCTCAACTTTATAAAAATAATGATCTTCCTAATATGTGCCGAAGGGTGTACAATACACTTTTAACATCAATTTTGGCAGTTCAGCAGCTTAAACGTCTTCATTTGTCGGCCATTACATCGTCCCAATATTTTCACGTACAATACGTATATTTGTCTGCATCGTTTGTATAGATAACTTAGCCATTGTGATTCTATATTTATCTATCTCTCTGTTTTGGGTTTTTGTAAATATCTATCTTTTTCTATCAATCATTTTTAGTGTCTCTTACTTTCATTTTCAATTCTACTTTCTCTTTCACTTCCTGTCACGTTGTAATTGTCACGTGGTCCGTAAACAGGATAGACAACTAGGAAAGGATAAACGCGATACTTCTTAATAAGGAACCGTTTACTTTGACTTGAGTTACGATGATAGGAATTAGCTGTTATTTTTTTCACCCACGTATCGGTCGAAAAGGGGGGGGTATTATATTGGATACAGTTTGCAGTGCGCCAGTATTTAATGAGAATTTCGTAGACAGTAAGTACATGTGACATTTGGTCTTCCTTAATATAGCCGATATAACCACGCAAGAAAGTAGATAATTCCGTTGTTCGTTAAAAGAAAAGTCTGCACATGGATACATTATCGATATATATCCGAACACAGACTAGAAAGTCGTATATACACAGATAGACGCACTCTAGGCAGACACAGGTACATAAACACAGTCTAGACACACACAGACAGATATACACAAATATAGTTGAGTCACCACATACAGTCAAACCAGACAGACAAGCACAGAAAGAAAGAAGAACATAGTCAGATACTGATATACATAGTCTGGGCAGACGGACAGTCACAGAGAGTTACGGTGCAGAAAGAGGGTACTGGTAGCAGATAAGCCAGTTGTAGTCCCTCTGATATTAAGTCCTCTGAGCAACTGATTTCAGCACAATTCCCTACGACACTTAAAGCATTCTACCTGCGCACAGAAGGAGGATCAAAGTGTAGTATCTGTTCCAGATTCTATGCTTTGACACTTACCTTCTATACCCGGCCTCGGCTGGGGTCCAGTGTGCTACGGCCTCTGGACCGGTGAAGTACAGTTAATGGCATCGATCCAGGGGGCCATCCCCCAGATCCTTGCAATTTTTATGTGCCCACGTAAAAACGAGACCTTGTGTCCAGCCCTCATAAGTGGGATGAGCAGGCAAATACCCTTACCTTCTATACCCGGCCTCGGCTGGGGGTCCAGTGTGCTTCGGCCTCTGGACCGGTGAAGTACAGTTAATGGCATCGATCCAGGGGGCCATCCCCCCAGATCCTTGCAATTTTTATGTGCCCACGTAAAAACGAGACCTTGTGTCCAGCCCTCATAAGTGGGATGAGCAGGCAAATACCCTTAAAGCATTCTATATCTTTTTATCATTGGCCAATGCCTGCTCCTAAAGGAAAGTATTTCGTGTGTAGTTTGGAGAATTCCATTTTGTTTGATTATACGTATTTTCCACTGATGGGAGAATTTGAAAAATAAGCTTCATATTATTTCCAGCGAATGGAACTATGTTTGGCAGCTTTTTAATCCATTTTTATTTATTTTATTTGTGGAATCTCTTAATTGTTTTACAATGTCTATTCTTATTCTTTCATGCTTCGATAAATCTAGTTTATAATATCTACATAATTCATTTTGTATATACATATATTTAATTACATGGATATCTTAACTGCGACCATGTGGGTTTCATTCTATCGCATTCATCCTGATGATTTTACTTTTCTTTTATATGGGAGGGTTGGAGTTTTTTTTTGTTTAAATGATTTATTTAACTCTTTAGTTGAATTTTGTCCAATGGTTCTTTTTATTTTGTTTTTTTCTTATTTAGTTATATAATATATATATATAATATATATATATATTATATATTCACAATGTCGATATCAGCAAAATATTTCACTTTTCAAGTCATCTTTCAGAGAAAGGATCTAAAAAAAACTTTTTAAAAAACTCACATGGATGGTGATTGCATGAATAGGCTGAACGAAGGAAAACGACCATCTTGTTTTGTTTTTGTTTTTGCGTTTTTGCGTTTTTGTTTTTGCCTTTTGTCTTTTTGCAGCCCCAGTTTCTTTCTCACTTTCATTCTCTCTTTTTGTCTCTCATTCTCTTTTTCTTTCTGTCTGTAAGACTCTCACCCTGTAAGTAAGTCTCTGTCTGCCTGTCTGTATCTGTATGTCTATCTATCTATCTTTATAATACAAGACTAAATTGAAACAAGGACACATTGGTAAAAAATCTCAAACATGGAGTAGGTCTTCAGATTTGGAAACAAAAACATTATATACTCAGGATTTCTAAGGAACCAAAATGACATCATTTACCAGTGTTTCTTTTCAAGTGTTATCAAGAGATATCATGAATTAGTCATTAATCACAGACATAAAACAACAAACACAGGGTAAGTAGTTTTACTAATTCTATTCATAGAATGTTCTTTTCATTGCAGCAACACCAGTTTATCGCATTTGCATTGATTGACTTAAGAAGAAATTACGTTCAAGTCTCAATAAAACACGGAAGGAACGATACTTTTATCTATAAAAATAATGACTACATGTGTTACGTTACGGGTCTTTTGTTCCATGGTAACCCCGTGATCCAGTAACAAAAAAAAGCCTGCACTTCTTTTCTTTTTAAGAGGGTCTATTGTTGGCCCTGATACAAAAATCCTAGCAGAGAGAGAGAGAGAGAGAGAGAGAGAGAGAGAGAGAGAGAGAGAGAGAGAGAGAGAGAAGAGAACAATGACAGAGGTGCTCAGATTCGATACGCTAAGCTTGTCATTTGCCTGTCATTGGAGATGAGAGAAGATGACAGATAACAAGAGAAGGCGCTCTATTGGCTAATGTTTACGCCACCTTCTTGTATCCCTTTCGTTCTCTCCTTCCCGTTAGTTCTCCTGAGTCCTCTATTCACCCCATCTTTTATAAATACAAAATAATGAGCTCATTATTCTCATGTGTTTGTTTCTGTGTATGTTGAATAAAAATTAACAGTTGTGTGACCACTTGCTTTCTATCACACAAAGCATTCATATTAGACAGTGAAGTCAAAGTGGACACGGTTGAGGAGCCAAGAATAGCTGATGTGAGGTTTTCTAATGCGTTCCTACGCATGGAACATCAGTGTTGTCTGTGGGTCTACCAACAAAAATACTGGATGCTGGGCAGCTAACATTCATGGGGCGATGGCCGATAGGGACGGTGACGCGGAAACTCATGGAGATCCGTGCTTTTGATACGACTTGATGATGATGATGAGGATGATATAAGTAGTTTTTAGTGATTCTATTCATAAATTTTTTTTTTCATTGCACTAACACCAGTTTATCGCGTTTACATTGATTAACTTACAAGATTTTCGGGAAATTACGTTCAGGTCTTAATAAAACACGAGAGGAACTATAAATAGGATAACTTTACATGAAATAGTTTACACAATGAAGCGCTCGTGTATTACGGTTATCGTCGTACGAAATGGACACGTCGAGCCGAATTTAAATTCTGCTGTTTTTATTAGGACATAGAGCAAATACCACTAAAAGCCCTATCGGCAAGGGATTTAGAATAAACCGACTGCACCTCTACATATGAGTAAAATCCCTCCAATGGGACCACCTGCTGACCGTGGGTAGCGGTTCATAAATACTTAAGGATGTAACTCTGATGGCTGAGCCGTACATGACATGCAACATTCCAGTTTGGCTCTTGCTTAGGCTAGACGGTCATTCGGTAGGAGAAACGACATCCGATCAATCGGCTGATCACCTCAAACCCTAGCAGGTATATGATTGTCCCGACCCTATTGCTCTTATAGCGAAGCCTTGATCCTTTTTATTATATATGTGCTAGACAGCGGTATGTCGTTAAACTATCTGATGATGAAGTTCCAATTATGGAGCTGTGTGGAGTGTGGAGTACCCTTCATCACCCTTACTTCCTGGTACACTCGGAACCGGAGTGGTAGTACTTGTTAAGGTCCCATCTATGGGTTAGATATTACAAAAAGGAGTATAAAACATTGAGTACCCGTCAAGAATGAATGAAACAAACCGTCTTTGGTATAAAATGACCCAATAATGGTTGACATGCCGTAAAAACCAATCAATTAACACTTGTACACGGTCAAATGAAAAGAGTCTACACCTGTAGATTCAATTAAGGGCTCGGTTAGATGTTTCGTGAAGGCTCCCGTTCGACAAGATGGTTTTCGAGTTTGACGAGAAACACCTGAAAACGGTCGGAGCTTATATGTAGGCTGAAAACTTGTGAATATAGCAATAAAGTTGATGACAACACTCAGAAAATCCAAATATACAAAAATTCAGCAAATAAAAATATTTAGTGATTTTCAACTTGTATTTTGTGTTCATTATTCTTCCGCGTTATATGCAGAAAGTTAATGGTTACCGTCATAAGAAATGACATGATGAGACGAGTTCAAATCCTGGACGAGACAGTTTGCATTTCACATAGCGCTAATACACTTCGAAAAGGAATGAATCTTACAACTCTCCCTCCTGCTGTGGGTGAATATTAGGGAGGCTGGGATTTTAAACTTGATTAGGGAACTAGTCTAGCAGAAGGAAACTCTGAATTAAAACCCGTGAAACTCAGCTTAAGAAATTTACAACGTGTCACACCTTCCTCCCGACGAGTAGTTTGGGATATATATATATATATATATATATATATATATATATATATATATATATTGTGTGTGTGTGTGTGTGTGTGTGTGTGTGTGTGTGTGTGTTTGTTGTTTTGGGGAACATTTTTGGTAATATTTGAAGCATCGAAAATATAAAAATAAATAAAACAGAATTATCTACTTTATCCAATATCTCGGGTGGTCTTCACCCTTTTCAATGAATTCGTAGACAATAGGTATTCACTAGAATGAGTATCTGAATCACACGTAATTTTTTCTAAATTGATGGATATTAGAATATGTTTCAAATATAACCAAAACTGTTCCCAGGAACAGTACATATATATAATCATTTATAAAGAAGCATAAGTGAACTCAATATCAACAATATATATATATATATATATATATATATATATATATATATATATATATATCTATGCATTGACAAAATGTGACCGTTGGTCACCTATTGAGCTCTGGTTAGATAACTGAGATTAGAGAAAGTGATGTTTTCATTCCACCTTGACAAAATGTGACCCGTGGTCACCTATTGGGCTCTGGTTAGATAATTGAGATTAGAGAAAAGTGATTTTACTAAGCGAATTAAATCTAAAATAAATAAATAAATACAACCGGACATAACATTAAAATCCCTTTGGATGATTTCTAAGAAAGGGAACGTTTGACCTAATTGAAGCTACGGGTTGCTACTTATGAAATTTGACATATAAATACATTTCTAATTTTCCCTCTCTTTCTCTCTCTCTCTCTCTCTCTCTCTCTCTCTCTCCTCTCTCTCTCTCTCTCTCTCTCTCTCTCTCTCTCTCTCTCTCTCTACACTCACAGAGAAACTAACCATATATAACGAGGTAATCAAGTTATACATAGAGGGGAATAAAGTGATAGTCAGAATGTAAAGTAAGAGAGTGGTCATTTTTTTATTGCAAATTACGACTAATTAGAACAAATTAAATCGGATTTTTTCAAACATAACTCAATCCTAAAAATAAGGAATAATTTAGTATAATTTTTGTGTAATCAAACTAAACAATAAAACAGCCTTCAGGAGACAAAAGTTGGTTCACTTCAGCTTAAGTATAATAATAGATATATATGCATACATTTACTTCCAAATAATCAATGTCTTTTAACAGTGAATGCTGTTTTCATTGGGGTTATTAATGTTTCCTTGTGAAGACTTTTACATTGCCAATTGGTTGTACATAAATCTGCAAACGCAAAACTGTACAACCCACACTTTTTCGTCTTTAGAAAACCCAGTTTTATCATGAAAATTATTTTTTGCAGAATTACTAGTAAAATAAAATAAAACGAAAAGAAGAAAAAAAGAAGAAAAATAATAACTACCTTCAAAATCATAATATTCTATATTTAAATAGTAATTCGAGGCTGTCAGATAACTTACGTCACCCCAGGGACACAGCATTATGGGAAGTGGAAACTTCCGGTTAAAACGAGTGCCATTCATAATAGGCGGTACGCAAACGATTTTCAGAATTCCCTTGGTATGCCTGTAGATCCATTAAAGCCGGCACACATGACGGTTCCTGCGACAGACGATCAACTCAAATCGCACATATCGTAAATAGGAGAAGAGGCCAAGTGTCTGCGTTAATCGATATTCCCTTGTGGCCAGTATCTTTCTTGTGATAGAAGCACTCAGCTACGTGTATTGCTTGAAAATACGATGCTTCCCGGATCAAATGCAATAAAGAGATGTATTTGAATGCTGCTTGCCGTTCAACACTAGATGTGTTTTTCTCCTTGGAGAGTTTCTGTTTGTTATTTGCAATATAAAGTATCATGTCCGATTTCTACGCTAGATTTGTCTGCGTTGTTTCTATTTTACATTTAATTTTGTCTGATGTCAAATACGAAAGCCGGAAGCGATACAAAATTTGAATAAATTAATGCCTAATATGTTTTCATAATGTTTGAGCGGATTTCGTGAATACGTATTGAAAATTGTTTATCAAATATATTCAATTTTGACAATAGAGGAAATCATGGCCTTATATTCATGAAAAATCAGTTCAGGGGTTTGAAGTGGGCGAGTCTATACATTAGTTCTGTTACGAATCTTTAGTTTGATTTGGTTTGGTTTGTTTAACGGCATATCAACCTCGGTGGGTCATTTAATGCCGACGATGTTTTGAAATAAATTAATTCTTAATGGATATTCATTTTTTTTATAAACAAATTTTTCTATTTAACAGATAGATGGAACCCTAACCGGTACTACCACTCCCGGTCAGCGTGGGCCATGGTGAAATGCTGATTAAGGGGTGCTCCACATTCTCCAGAACTTGAAACTCACCGTCAGATTTAACGTCATTACCAGGACATTCTCTCAGCCACCGACTTCTCGCACATATGATAAAAAGGGTTGGGGCATGTCATAAGGGCAATAGGGTCGGGACAATCATATAGGTGCTAGGGCTTGACGTGGCTAGCCGATTGATCAGCATGTCTATCCGACCGCCCTTCTTGCATAAGTAAGGGTCTAAGTAGAAGGTTGTATGTCATGGACTGCTCATCCATCAGGATTCTGTCCTTAAGAATCACGGGGAACCACACACGGCAAATAGGTGACCCCATCTGGGAGTGGGCTTATCTCTCTGCAGAGGTGCAGTCGTTGTATTCTAAAGCCATAGCTGTCAGGACTGTACGGAGCTTTGCCTATTCTGTCATACATATGTCCTTGTACTCAGATTTTTAGTAGGAAGGAGAAAATTAAAATTTCGGGTCCCCAACCTCTACCCACAATAATACACAACACGGAGTTAAATATAAGAATAAATTTCATATAAAACATAAATTCCTTTTTCAGCAAAATGAGACGGCTTCACACTCTCCCTTTTTACCACCTTTTCTGCAAGCTCTACACCTAACTCTTTTTTTAAACTTTTATTTTTGTTTTGTCAGGGTTTTTCTTAATATTATTTCATTTTTTTTTACCCTTTTCTGGGGTCTTTTTCGCATTACGATTCCGTGAAGTCTGTTGTTGAGGTGGTGAACCTTCGAGTCTTCGGGTGGTATCGTTTCTCTGGTCACCACGGGTCTGATTCTAGCGGCCCCTAGGCCTCTGAATAATTTTCTTCCAAAATTTGTTTTTTTACTAATTTCTGAAACATTTTGATTATTCATCAAACACTGATTCGTTTTTGAGTACGTCAGCATAAAATATGTATATAATAATAAATGTGTTCCTTAATCTTCTGACCGTTGTCATCTTGCAACATTCATTAATTCATGAAAAATTCGTTCTAAGGATTGAAGTGGGTGAGTCTATGTATTATTTAGGTTTAGGAACCTTTGCCTTTTCTGTCATACATTTGCCAGGTTGCTTACAAGAACGGATGTTAGTATGCAGTCATTAAATTCTGGTGATGATATGTGTACCTCTGTGTGTGAGAAGAGTGAGAGTTACGATTTTTGTGGCCATTTTTAGGTTTCAAGTCAGAGCACTTTAAATTGGAGATCCCTTGTATTAAGTAGAGGCTGATACTTAGTGAAGAATCCTTGGTGTCCCTTAATGTTGAGTAGAAAGCTTTGGTTCTTCCTTGGTGTCCCTCAGTGTTAAAAATCCTTTGTTAAAAAAGGTAAAATCCTTTGGTTGAGCAGAGTCCTTTTGTTTAGGTTTGTTCGTCCGTGGTGAATACGTGCAAATGAACAGCCTTTAAGATCGGCAATTAAATAGTTAGCTAACCACGCATTCAAGCTGTTGATTGGCTGGCTCTAATCCAAACGCCAACGCAGATTCTATAAGTGGTGGATTCCAGCAGGCCTTATAACCCAAAAAACTCTAACAGTAATACACTTGTTTATTGCATCAAGATGAGTCCTTAAGGGTTTTCTATTTCGCTTACTGACCATCCTCTTTTATAGCGATTTTTTCTGTTGATACGACTTCTTCTGTGCTGACCTCTGGTTGTCTGCATTCATCGTCTTTGTATTTTTATAATGAAACAAAACTTAGTTTATTTTATCAGATGTCTTTATTAAAACCGAAGCCTAAAAGGGTTCAACCGCGCAGTGAGATGTATTACTCAGTAATAGACGACCGACAACCAACCGGCAAATTCAGACTACTCTAAACCAGTTCCCTTCACTCGCTTTGCCTTTAGCAAATGAGAAATCAGCGGTAGATGTTTGAGGTGGTTGAATCTATGTATTATTTCTGTTTTCGAATCTTTGCTTATTCTTTCAGACTTTTGTCAGGCTGCTTACATGACCTGATGTTGATATTCCCCTACCAACTTCAGTATGACACATTAATCGATACTCCCTTATGTCCCGTCCCTTTCTTGTAATAGAAGGACTCAGCTACGCGTATGGCTTAGAAATAAAATCATCGTTGGACAAATTTCAATAAAGAGATTGCATTTGAATGATGCTGACCATTCAACGCTTGATGTTTTTTTCCCCCTGTTTTACTTGCGTAGTGGTAACTTGTGTTTAACTTAGTCTACCACATGTTTAGCATCAGGTCAAAAATAACGGGCACCGATATAGACCAAAACTACCTAGAGCTTACACCACATAAGATTCCCCAATATCGTTATATTTCCATGTCTGAATAGACGGTCCAAGCATTTGATGAACACGCACAATACATTTGAACATATTTTTCATCATTGTCAAAAGGTTTTTCGCTGCCTGACGATTGCTCCGCTCAAACACTTAAGTTTGGATATCATAGAACCAGTAGAAGTAGACTTGTTTCTATACAAATAAATCTATAGTAAAATATATATTTATTATTTATCTATTTGTTTATCAACGCTCTATTGTAGATATTGAACGCTCTCCTAATTATACTGCGTTAGCTTACTACTGCCTACTATAGTGTGATAATGCCAACCATACCCATTGTTATATATATATAATATATATATATATATATATATATATATATATATATATATATATATATATATAATTATATATATAAAATCATCCGCAGACACGTGTTTCGGTGTTTCATGCCTCTCCAGCTCGGCTAGGCATAACTATCTTTGTCTAGGGTCGAACTCAGACTGACCGTTTGGCAGCCTGGTATCTTATCCCTTCGTCCACTGACAGCTGTAGCGGGGACTGGTGTTTTAAACTATTAAGTACATAGGTTTGTTTATGTATTTTTCGGTCACAGAGAGATCAAATTTCCGGGGAAACGATATTCGCTTAAATGCTTAGTAGTGAGAGTTAATTTAAATTACCAATTAGAGAGCTCATATCAAATTTATGGGAGCATATATATATATATATATATATATATATATATATATATATATATATATATATATATCCGTTTCGATATCAAATTTATGGGAGAATATATATATATATATCGGTTTCGATTTCTGTCGGATATCAAATTTATGGGAGCATATATATATATATATATATATATATATATCGGTTTCGATTTCTGTCGGAGGGAAATCGTTAGTATATGTCGCTGATGAGACTTAATAAAGTCGAAACAGTCTGTACGACATTCTACACACCGAGCGATCCTTTGCCGGGATTACACTTGTCAATTTCATTTTCTATAAGAAAAAGTATCGAATTTTATGCGATACATGCGTTGTAAGTGCCTTCAAGTAAAAATCATATATATATATATATATATATATATATATATATATATATATATATATATATATATTCTCAATGAACGTTTTCTAACGTTGGTTCCTAAAATGAAATCACTTCCTCTCTTATGATTACTTACATGATAAACTCTTACAAGAAACTCTCAGGAATCAACTCCAACCACAAGAAAAATACTCAACAATAATGAGTACTTCGTGCACAAAAACCCACATCCACGCTAGTCTGTAACAAGCATTATAGTGCACCAATTAAATTCTACAATCAAAGTGAGCGAGAACTCATCCTTAAAAAATTATTCATCATCACATTTTAGCATACAATCGAGCAAATTATTTCGAGCGCTACACGCATTGATTTAAAATAAAATCCACAGTTAATATTTCTTTCTAAAAGATTTTTCTATGTCATTAAGAGTAAGAAATTTGAAAAAACGCGCAAAATGTTGTTTTATTAGCTTATATTGTAATATTTCAATCCGATGTGGATCATCATCAGAGTATGTCTATTATAAAAAGTAAAAACAGTTTATTGAGAAATATGACCTGTTGTAAGGGAAACTACTCATAAATGACTTTTATAAAAAGAGATATTTAGATTTTTTTCAATCGTAAAAAACAACACGCGCATGACGTTTAAAGTATGAGGTAATAGACTTTTACAAGAAAGAGAATTAAAAAAAATATATATGACCGTTACAAGGAAATAATAAAAAATATAAATCTATATTTCATGTAATATGCAATTTAATTATGTCATTAAAGATAAATAATTATACAAATTAACCTGTTTCCCTGTTAAACAAAACAGCGATAGTGTTTAACGAAACAATTAAGAATCGTATTTCTCTGGATTCTTTTAGATGAGGCTTGATAATTAGTATTATTTTGATTATTCGGACTATTGTCCTCATCTTTATTGTTATCTGTACAACGTTTCATCAGGTATTATTTGTTGGACTCGTGAGCTTCTCAACTCGGGAATCTTCTTTTTGAACTCGGAAAACTTCTTGTCGTAATCGGGAGCTATCACGGAACTTTGAACCCAAACCTTTATTCAACCCACGGTGGTATTCTGTTCTCATTCCGCTAGCCATAGCTGGCCGAAACCTTGTACAAATAGCAATAAAGATGAGGACAATAGTCCGAATAATCCAAATAATATTAATTAAGAATCGGGTTGTTCAAATATTATTTGCGAAATTATTTGTTGGTTGGTTAGATTTTACGGCATGTTAACAATTGTTGTGTTATTTTAAGCCAAACACATTGTTTATTTATTCTCCATGGGTACTTAATTTAAAAAAAACCTCATATTTAAACTCATTGTTTTCTATCTAACTCATAGATAGGACCTAATAGGTACTATCATCTGGGTCAGAATGGACCTGGGAATAATGGTGATAAAGGGGTACTCCCCATTCATCAGAGCTGTAGTATAGGAACTTCATCATCACATAGAGTTTAACGTCATACTCAGGACGATAAGACCCTCAGCCACTGCCTTCTAGCAATATATGACAAAAATATTGGGACTTGAGCAATAGTGTTGGGACAATCATATAGTTGCTACGGCTCGACGTGACCAGCCAATTAATCAAAGGCGACGACTCTTCCCGTCCATCTAGCTTAGGTAAGGGCCTAAGTGCTCAGCGACCAGAATCCCACCATTAAGATCACAGGTCGCCTCCCACAACTAACAGGTGGTCAAACAAGGGGTTACCCCTTTTCATAGGTACAGTTGCTGTATTCTAAAGCCCCAGTTAATAAAGCTGTAGCGTAGCCTTCAGGGAACTTAGAACCGAACCCTTTATTAAATTCAATTGTTAGACTGTTCTCATTCCGTTGAGCATGGGCTCATCAGGAAGACCGGTTTTGAGTGCGTTGAGTCCATCAAGATATCCGTAAAGACGGAGCTGAGAGACATACAATAATAATAATCCTTCCAGCAGAGCAGAGAAGCGTGACAGAGAAGGATGGGAAAGTTCATTATATTCAAAAGGCGATTACTTTGGAGGAGAAAACATTCAGTTTCTTGTTTGGATTTTAAATTAATTGTTTGTGTCAACAGTTTCATTACTTTTCAGACACACCTCGTATTTTGGAAATAATATTAAGAATCAAGTTATTCAATTGTATTTGGGAAATTGTATTAGTCTATTTCACTTCGGGGAAATGCACTCTCATTTCTGATTATTATCTACTGTAAAAGATAATCAATGGATAATATGTAACAATAAAAGTTAACTCATGTGAAGGAAGTCTCACCACTACACACGATACAGACAATGCCTCATATATAACTCGATACATTTAACGAGAAAACGTCTCATTAAATAGTTGAATTTGAACAATTATTATTTTATTTCGTAGTGAATTTGTTTGCATGTTTTAAGGGGAATAGTCGAGGAATATGGTCGACATTCGATTAATTAATTCTCAGTGGCGGGAATATCTTTTGAACTATGATTTACAGTGCAGCGTTTCCTTTGTCTTTGTCTCCCTTTGTTTAGCTTTTATGGATTTCGCATGAATTGATATTGGCTTTTAATAAAGCTTTGATGCCCTCAGAAGATCATATGCAAGCATGCACATAACATCCGTTACATATCTGTGATCATGTGATCTTTCTCGTTATCTCTCTTATATATATATATATATATATATTATATATTATATATATATATATATATATATATATTATATATACAGTGCCGACTAAAGGTTTGGGATCACACCCTGAATGTTTCTCAATGTTGATAATAAAAGCTAATTTCATATATTTGGTTACAGTATTTCACCATTTGTGCACATCTAAACTCTTATGTAACATTCAAATGCGTTTCACATACAAGGTAAATCATAAAAGTATTGAAATAAAGCTATATTTACCGAGATAAAATAAACAATGGATGGAACGTTATTTTTTTCCAGAATACAAGGTGTGTGAAAAAAGTCCCCAAGTTTAAAGCTATATTAATCAAGATAGAAATTAACAATGAATGGAACATTAATTTCTTTCAGAATACAAGGTGTGTCATAAATGTGCCGAGTTTGAAGCTGTATCTACCAAGATAGAATTGAACAATGAACGGAACGTTAATTTTTTTCAGAATACAGGGTGTGTCAAAAAATCTCGATACATTTTGACACACTTTGTATTCCTGAATTAAATATACATTGTTCATTTTTTTATATCTTACACCGAGAGTGAATTTCCTTGTTTTTTTTTTAAATCATTGTACAAGGAATTTTGCACACTATACATAAAAGGTGTTTTTATATCTATGTATGTACAGTTAATTTATTTTAACCAGTGTAGTTTTATTAATATTTAACGTGTCGTGGCACATTCTTAGTTTGTTAAAAGGAATTTTCGACTTACCGCTAATTTTAACCCTACCAATGAATAAGAACACTACGTAACACTCGTTTATAACATCGATTCTGCACACTGGTTGGCTCCAGCATTAGCCAATCCATTAAACAGCAATCAAAGTCTTTTTTCACAAATTTCTTTACAAGCCAATTTAGCAGCTAGCGGTGTGATCGTCTCCAGTGGGCTATTATTACTGGTGAGGGCTATTATGTTGAAAAAATTGAAATCTCCCAATGGACCAGCAATCACATGTTTGACGACGCCACCCTGGGCTTTTACTAGTGTAAAGAAACAAACTAGATGATAAACCATTATCCAGCACAAGAA
>CM042141.1:136982397-136994897 GCA_023376005.1 Doryteuthis pealeii
ATGAAGTACCCCTCCCTTGCTATTCCCAGGTCCATTCTTATCCGATGTGGTAGGACTGATAGGGCCCCATCTGTAGGTCAAATAGTACTGTTTTAAAGATTTTCGTACTGGCAATCCTATGTGCCAACTTGACAAAAGTATTTAAGTTTTAATATAATTAAATATCATATAAAATTAGAAAGATTATTGAAATTAAATATGAACACAAAAATATTGCTTATCTTTACTTTATTCTAGATGATTTCAATATAAAACTATACATTGGATTGCTGTTAATACGTCTAATAATTAAAAAATAATATTAGAAATCAAAAACACCAAGTAATTATTTACTGAACACAGTTTTGTGAAAACAGGTATGCAAATTATTCACACCATAAACTATATAAACATTTATTTCTTAATGATATATAACAGACAGCCGATATCTTAAATAATTTAATGTGGGCTGTTTTGTAGCAAATCTATCTCAGCTGGACCTTTATAGGGACATTGTTAATAAATAAGATGCTAATTAATATTAAGTAGTGATTATTTAATAACCATTAAGAATATCACATGAAAAAATAAGAAAATTGTGACGTTGGGGTTGACGTAGTTTCTGGTACCGACAGACAGACTCGTAATCTCTGTTATAATAAGTTTCGATTTGATCGTGTGCAAAACATCTAGTAAATACATAAACATATAAGTTTGAGCGAACAATAAAACGCAATTCCGTAAATAACAACAGACATTTTTTTTCATTTTTTAAGGTTATATTTCATTTATTGTTGCAATTAATTCACCATGTTTTAGATTCGAAAAAGATTGGCAATGATTTTTCTCATAATGTTATTTCTCATTATAATTTAGTTCAATTATTTTGCCTATATTTCCATGGAATTTTCGACTAGTTTAAAACAAAACGTTGATGAAAAACAATTATTGATTATTATTATTATTAAAACTTAATGAGGCAAACCAGCTATGTTTAATAAGCAAACTTGGCCTCCAGACATACTTTGCTTAAACAATTATTTGGTACCATTCTTAAGTATCTTTATTCATATCCTCAGGCACATTCAAGACACAGACCTGAACGTCATATAACCAGAAAAGAAACTAATATTAATAGCATCACCTAGGATTGTTTAAATGTAAAGCAACAATTCTCTTGCTATGTATACCCAAGGAAAGAGTGTTTACGTAGCGCCTTTTTCACGACACTAAATCGTATACGTAACGTTATGGGGCCCATCTCGTCTTCAAAACACCCGGTACTATTAGGACTTGTACAGTCGTGTATCAGGGGGTTGGCACGTTGGCTTGTTTAAAAGCACACACAGATCTAGTAGTCCTTTGGTCGGTCAGCGGATGAGTATCAACCGAATATCAACTTACACAGGCCGCGGGCTCTTCGTTACGGCCAATTGACTTTTATCTCCACGGGTATCTTTGGGCAGGGGAATCTCATTCATTGATAATATATCCCGTAGTACTTTTCCGTAGTAACGAAGATGGCGATGGAATTGCTTTTCATAAATTTATTTACTGCAAGTTATTGTACTTGAGAGAGAGGGAGAGAGTCGGTTTCTTTAACACGTGTTTTTCAGTCACTCACCT
The DNA here is from genome assembly GCA_023376005.1 of Doryteuthis pealeii. NCBI lineage: Eukaryota > Metazoa > Mollusca > Cephalopoda > Myopsida > Loliginidae > Doryteuthis > Doryteuthis pealeii. The sequence continues at coordinate 136,984,003 of CM042141.1, forward strand.
ATGACAAACCTCAGCAAGTCCCCTTTGGCAAATTCTGCCAACCCGACTGTCCCCGACAAATCTCCGTAGCCCGACTCTCAGACCAACTCCACTGCCCCAGACCAACTGACTTTAAAATCTAAGGTTCCTACATTATATAGAAATGGGTGTGGAACTTTCTAGACTATCGTGGAACTTTTCGAATGTTCTAACTGTTTTACCAAATTGCACGTGTCACTAAAGAGGTCAACGGGTCAACCCTTCTTTCTTCTGACAAACCGATTAAAATAAATTTTAGCAGCATAATCCTAGACTTCCTGGCTATCGAACCGAGTCACAGGTGATAATGAGAATTCCATTATCTTCTTGCTCACCCACTTCCGTAAGGTCTGAGAATCATGCTACCTCCTATTAAGGTTTCTCTGTGTCTGGCACAAGGCCATAAATATGGTGTTCCCCGGTAAGGCCCGACCATTATGCTACAAGAGTTCAATACATTCAATGGAAGCCAGGCTGTTATTGAAATATATTTTTCTTCTTAATCTATTGAATCTGTTGAAACGGCAAAATCTTTTTCCATAGCTCAGGTTTGACCTTTCTTTAAAACTATAATCCCGTCGTCTCTAAAAAGCCCTTTATTATTCCTGTCGAAAGTCGATGATAGCTTATGCAACTGATTGGAATATTCCTGTTGCATGAACCAGAACTATGGAATAAGCAAGGAAACAATTCGAATATTCAATAAATACGGTCTAAACATTGAGGTCAACACAAATTTGAGTATAACAAATTTCCTGGATGTAATATTTGACTTAAACAAAGTAGTATACAGCCTATACAGAAAGCCAAAAAGTGACCCCATATATATAAACATCAAATCAAACGACCGACCTGTAGTGATTAGAACTTTCCATAAGTCAATTGAGAATAGACTGAGGGTTAACTCATCAAATGCCTCAATATTTGATAAAACAAAAAAAGAATATGAAAGGGCCTTAAAAGAATAAGGAAACAAAGCAGAACTAAAATATGAAACCAGTGAAAATAAAAGAGACAACAGACAGAGAAATATTATATGATTAACTATTAAGTTATTTTCTCCTTCTTAATTAACACTAGCTCTTGGATTCTTGTTGGGATTTATTAGAAAAATATGCGCCCGTATTTTAAAATATTAGTTCTGCGCATATATTCAAGTTTTAATGTAATAAAATATCATATTAAATCAGAAACACTAGCAAAATTAAATAAGAACGCATATAAAAGGATTACATTTATTATTATCGATTTCTATATACACTATTAACTATTAATTATTATTTAAACTTATTTGAAACATAGAGAGTATATTCGAGGAATATTTCTTTCCATCGGTTCCGGCTTTTATTTCAAAATTTTCTTAATTCAATTATTTAACGAAATCAGACATTATAGTTTCATTATTTCCTTTGGGTAATGGAGTTTTGTAGATTACTAAAATTAAACCAGACAATTAGAAATCAATAAAACTAAGCAAATATTCATTAAAATCAATTTTTTAAGATCAATATACAAATTATCATTTTTCTTTCACATTATAATCCGCTATTTGCTTGTATATATATATATATATATATATATATATGAGATAGGTAGAAGGATGGTGAACAAGAAATGAAAACTCAAAACAAATCAGAGAGTTGAAACGTTTCGTCCGAATTCATACGGACATCTTCAGTCGAATGATTTTTTATTGAAAACAAAATTTTTGTGCGAGTATAAGTGACGGAAGTGAATGAAGTGAGGGTAGTAAACAGGAAGTGGAGAGAGGATGGGAGTGGATGAGCACAGGGGTGGCTTAAGGAAGTGGGTAAAGTTCTGGTGTGTTTGATGTGAGCGGCAGATGAGGAGGGGAGAGTTGAGTGACCTAGGTTACTAGGTCAGTTAGTGGAAAGGGCAGCGGGGGGAGTATATTTTTCTAACTTCAGAAGTATAGGTAGATTTTTGACTTCAGAAATACGGGTAGATAAAAACGATGAGTAGGAGTGAGTTTTCATTTCTTGTTCACCAACCTTCTACCTACCTCATACTACTACACCCATCTATCTCCATATATATATATATATATATATATATATATATATATATATATATATATATATATACGATAGCACGTTGTTGGTATGTAGATAAGGCCAACAGTATTAATAATAGTGGATATTTTTTCCTAATAATTGAGATAGAAATAGAAATATAATAATGGAGAATGTGATGTAAATAAATAAGGAAATTGTGACGTCGGTATGGGGAGGTGGCGTAGTTTTCGTTAGACATGCACATACTTCTCATTAGTATTAGTATTATTTACTCCTTTTGAGTTTTCATATCAACATTAGCTGATGGTCTTTCACTGGAGTCTGAGTGACAGCAAGTCTCCTCAGTTCTCCAGGACTCTTCTAAGTATTCTAGCAGATTGCAACAGTGCAGTGTTCTGAATGGTTTCAATCCTTCCTCTGGTATCCAAACTTTCCAAACCTCTTTCTAATCCTTTTGGGACCCTTCCAAGAGCACCAACTACAATTGGTATAACTTTCACTTTCATATTCCATATCTTTTTCAGTTCTCTGGCAAGGTCCAGATATTTGTCCATTTTTTCATTTTCCTTTAGCTTCACCCTGTGATCTGCTGGAACTGCAAAATCCACCAGTTGACAAGTTCTTTCTTTTTTGTTTATCAACATTAGGTCTGGTCCTCTTGCTGGGATAAGGTGATCCGTTTTTATTTCAAAGTTCCAGAGAATTTTATGCGTTTCGTTCTCAAGAACAGATTCTGGTTTACGCATATACCATTTTTTTGCATGGTCAAAATTAATTTTTTTTGCATAATTCCCAGTGGATCACCTTCCCAACCAAGTCGTGTCTAGTTTTGTATTCTCTAGTTACATTCGCAGAGTATATGGTTTACAGTCTGATCTCTATTCCCGCAAATTATTATTATTATTATTATTATTATTATTATTATTATTATTATTATTATTATTATTATTTTCATGCTAGCGTCGGCAGAACGTCTTTCACTGGAGTCTGAATGACAGCAAGTCTTCTTATGTCTCCAGGTTTATTCTGAGTATCCTAGCTGATTTCAACAATGCTGTTGTCAGGATAGTCTCAATTCTTCCCCTGATTTCTTGTTCCTCTAGTCTCTTTCCTAAACTTCTGATGACCCTTCCAACAAGAATAAAAAAACTGTTTTTTAGTGGTAAATCACTCTCCGTGAGTTTTGCTGTTGCTGTGGATGAGGGAGAAAAAATAAGATAAAATATATATCAGAATAAATAAATAGCCTGAAAACTAAATTTCGGTTTTGGCTAATTGTTTTGACTTTGCGAGCGGACAGTTTTATAATTCAAGAAACATTTATTTATAAATGTCGGAAAAGATCACAATGAAAAAACAAAAAACAGGCAAAGGAGAATAAAGTTATTGACGCATATATTTATTATTGCATTTATTAGACAAGGATTGAATGCTCGATTTTGCTTATGAATACATTCGTTTCGTATGCTGACTGCTAATGGAAAATAAATAAGATGATTAGATATGAATTTATGAGGAAAAATTCTATTTAATATCTGTGTCTGCGTGAATATAAAGTTGGATAAAACTGTGATGCATTATTATATATTTTTGTGTATTTTGTTGGCAAAAATAGAAATGAGTATATCTACAAATTTTATGCATAAATACATACATGCATACATAGCAATCGAATAATCTTTACAGATCATTGCCGTCCCTCACAATACTACAACCCCACCACCAGAACCCTTTCCTTTTCATGAGCCCTCAAGTGACCCCTGCTGCAGATCCAGAAAGTTTGATACAAATATATAGCACAGGAAGAACACCCTTCGCACATGGTGGATTGCATCATTAATCTATCCATCCATCGATATATAGAAAGCAAGGGTACATTTGTAAATCATGTTATTATAGTGATCAACGCTTGTACAACACGAATACCACTCCTTAAAGCCTGCCAATCGCAGAGTTATATTTCTAATTGTATAGCCTATCAAGGAATAAAGGGTTCAACACTTCCAGAAATAATTTTCTAGATAGCCGTTAAGCTAATAGCTTCCCCCACCCTTTATACAGGTCTTGTTTTTCGTCCTGCAGGGTGTCTAGCCACCCTCTCCACCAGATAAAAGCTGTGAGGTAACCGGTTTAGTCACCGATGATTCGACTATGAAACAGGTCGTACTGGATTCCATAGTACCAGTACTGCATTAAGCAACTTGACACATACATACGTACATTTATGTGTATGCGTTTTTCATTCGATCAGAAATGAATCATCTCAATATAAAATGTATTCATACTTCTTATTCTAATATATTTAGTATAAATATATTCACATATTAAAATGTGTGAATTAAAAATACATATCTTATTATAATGGAGATTGTGTGTTTTTCTGTCTGTAACCGAAACTATATTACTAATCGAGTCACAATTAACATAGTTATTTAATCACATTCTTCATGATTTTATTTATATTTAAACCTCAATTATTAATAAAATTGCTTCACCTTTTTATTAGTGTTGTCCATATCTACATACTAATAACATGCTATTGTATTTATATATACAAAGAATAGCGGTTTGCAGTGTGAACGGGAAGGCTAATTTGCATATTGATATTAAAAATGTGATTTTATTAAATATGTGCTTAGTAATATTGATTTCTAACTGTTTGGTTTTATTTTAATGAATATAAGCAAAAATCGCTCCAATGAATCTTAAATGAAATCCATTAACAAGAAAAAATAAGTGTAATTTTATTCTTTATTTCCTAATTTAACTACATAGTAAAATAAGTAAAATTCAGCAATGAAAGACGGCAGTGATGGAAGAGTAAGTTTCATTTCTATTTTTCTATTATACCCCCACTCTGTTTCAAATCTTTTTATCTGCATTCTTATTAGACTTTCAAATTTAATATAATATTTCATTACATTAAAACTTAAATACTTGCACCCGGAGGGTGCATATATTTGCTAGTGCTTATAATAAGTGTACACGTACACATATACACTCGCATGCAGGCACGCACACAAGCACATACACAGACAGAAATATGAACACACACACACACACACACACACACACACACACACATATATATATATATATATATATATATATATATATATATATATATATATATATATATATATATGAGAAGTAAATACACAAGCGATGTGTTTTGATATGGCTTTTTTAGCCGACAATTTTTGGGAGAATATGTGCTTAATTGGAGTCGTACCTAATTTTGAAAGTTAATTGATTAATAATTAATTAATTCAAATGTAAGGCTAAACAAATGTACATACAGAGATTGATTTTTCTCGATTTGTTTAGCCTTACACTTGAATAGGTATGCCCGCCTAATTAATTAATTATTAATTAATTAACTTTCAAAATTAGGTACGACTTCAATTAAGCACACACACACACACACACACACACACACACAAATAATATATATATATATATATATATATATATATATATATATATATATAAGAAAAGGAAAATGAGAGCGCTTGGTTTTTACTCATTCCTCACTTAGGATATGTCGCTTTATGACTTCGGTCACACTGTGTGGCAAGGAGATTACACAGTAGTCCCACGCATCGTAACCATGGAATTAAATTATGTGGCTCTGCCCGCAGCAATCATGGCAAGGGGAGCGTGCTATGCACCTTATTACTGATACGCCTAAGGCATCGATTAAGTTGTAGGCATCTAGTTTTAAGATTCATGTAGCTAATTTTCGTCAAATGCCCTAGAAACCTGTGTCTTCATTTTCGTTAATTATTATGCTAACTTGTGACATCTACACCAACCTTGGTGGTTTCATACACATGGCATTTTTCTAATTGACTGTGTAAATACAATTATGTACTAAAAGGTGGTATATATATATATATATATTATATATATATATATATATATATATATATATATAAAAAGAAAGGCTAATGAAACTGAATAAGAATGCAGATAAAAAGATTTGGAACAGAGGGTGTATGATTGAAAAATAGAACAACTTTGAAACTAACTCTTCCATCATCTTCCATTACTCCCAAGACGGGAGTAATGGAAGATGATGGTAAATTTTTCTAATTTAACTATTTAGTTAAAATAGGAAGTAAAGAATAATATTACATTTATTTCTTCTTATTAATCGATTTCATTTAAGATTTATCCCCGAAATTTTTGATCATATTCATTAAGATAAAACCAAACAATTAGAAATCAATAATACTAAGCATATATTTATTAAAATCTAATTTTAAAGATCAATATGCAAATTAGCCTTTCCATTCGCATTGTAAACCGCTATTTTGTTGTATATATAAATACAATTGCGTATTATTAGTATCTAGATATGGTCAATAGTATTAATGATGTATAACAATTTTATTAATAATAGAAGTTTAAATAAAAATAAAATCATGGAGAATATGATGTAAATAACTAAGGGAATTGTGACTTGAGTAGTGATATAGTTTCGGTTACAGACAGAAAAACACACAATCTCAATTATAATAAGATATATATATATATATATATATATATATATATATATATATATATATTATATATATATATATATATATATGAAGATGGGAGGGTTGGAGTAAAATCAGACAGTATGAGGTAAAGTAAAAGGATAAGTGAACAAAAAACAATGACTCAAACAAGTAGAAGTAGGAGATAAATATTTCGTCCTTCTTACGCGAAGAACATCATCAGTCTAACTTTATTCAAAGCCAAATACGTACATTTGTATTTATAGAAGAGAAAGTGAATTAGTGGTGAAATTGAGGGGTGGGGATGTTAGAGAGGATTTGATTGAACAGAGAATAACATCATATAAAGTGGCGGGGTTAGTTCAGAGGATAGCAGTTTGTATGGGAAGATGAGATGAGGAAGTTGCTAGGTGCTTGTTTAGAAAGGGGGTGGTGGAGAAGTGGGTAAAATTCTATAATGCTCTTAGATAGAAGCCTATTATAAGGCCCGATTTGATTTTGTTGATGTGATTGGAATAGAAATGTATGTTGATGGGTTTAAAACTGACGGCCTAATTTAGTGACACCCAATACCACCGCCCTCCATATCATCCCCATGCAATACATCAACATTCTCTCCGAACCAAGAATTTTAAATCGACTGACCGACCTTAAAGCAAAAGAATCTCGAAAATTTCTTAATTTCTGAGATACATTTATTTATCATCAAACTAACGAAAGCCCTGATGAAGATCCATTGAAACAGATAGAACCACTGCAGCGTAGATGAAATAAACATTACTCGTTTATGAACTTCTGTTTTTCCAATTTTTCATAATATCACACACACACACACACACACACAACCACACACACAAACACACACGCACACGCACATGCACACACACACACAAACACACACAAACACACACACACACACATATATATATATATATATATATATATATATATATATATATATATAATATAATATAATATAATATGCCTGCTATATGTATACCTAAAAAGTAGTGAATATCTTTGATAGACCATTTATATTTAACTTAATGTAGTGGGAACATGGAGACAACGGTGCCTGGTTACTGACAGTTCCTCACCTATGCGATATTAACACCAAAACTAATTAGTCTGACTCACACAGACTTTCAGCAGTAACCAGTCACCATTGACTCCATTCCCACGCTACCTTAACTTTATATATATATATATATATATATATATATATATATATATATATATATGTGTGTGTGTGTGTGTGTGTGTGTGTGTGTGTGTGGAAGCAGATGCGTCCCCTCATGTCAAATTCAGCTTCGATATACCTGCTGCGTATATATAACAAGTAAATACATTGACTCTCATGGGCTTCTTAAACCAAGATAAATTGTCACAGCATTGCATGAGTAATTGCATGTTGGTTTCTGCTGGAAGATATGCGTATAATCAGTGAATGATATTTTACTGTGATGATATCTCATATGATACCTGATACATAAAATAAAGTCTTCATTTAACACATGGATACGACACGCTCTTTGTTTCGTTGGTGAGACATTGTCATGGATATACGTGCTGGTACCGCGACAGGATGATGATAATGATTATGATGATGATGATGATGACAAAAGGTTAATCAGTCATTACATTCTCACTGGTGACCCATAATTCTGGACTTGTGCCACAAACTGCATGCTTGGCAAGATTAAGTTTGATAATAATTATATGTAATATTTTCTGCACTATATTAATACATTGGCTCTTAGGACATTTATATTGTAACTATGAATTTAAAATTATTGTTAAGGTAAATTTCGCTACCATATATAATTAAAACCTTAATTGTTAAATTGACTTTAGAACCAAATAACCCAACAAAGACAAGTTGAAAAACCAACCAACTAACCCACAAGCATTTCTCTGCCTTTTCATAAACCTATATTGGTTCCTATCTATTTACATATATATGTGTGTGGTGAAATGTAGACAAACACGGAATGTCATAATGGATATGAATTTATTATTGCTGGTAATGTCGACGTTCGAAAGTTTCAGTTTATATAGAAAACCTTTTCAGGAAAATATCAAACAAGTAAATGAAAATGATTTTTTGCTGTTAAAAAGCTGAGGTATGTTTTTGAATGAGTTGAATTTTTCCCCACACTGGCGGATTGATTTCCTTATTTTACACGCATACATATGAGTATGCACATATCTTTATATTATTATCTATAATTTACATTCTCAGACATACATGATAAAATTTGCATAAGGCATCCAAACTTCTCACATATAATTTACTTATTTGAATGTTTTGCAAGTTGATTTTAACTCTTTTATTTAACGGAATTTTAATAGAAAATTATATTTCTATTAGGGTTTCTTTTTCATGTGTGTTTTTAACAAGAGTAATATCATTATAATCAATTGTCTTAAAGGTAGTTTCGTATTCTGTTTTAGCGTGTTCAAAAACTCTGGATTCATCAGTGTATATTGAAAATTTATGACTCAACTGTCGTTGAATCTTGTCATGAATGATTAGACAAAGTGTTAATATAATTGGAATATTATTGGAGATTCTGTATGATTGAAAGGTTTCTGTTTAAACGTGTGTAGGGTTACTCTTTTTTTGCCTTTTAATAACTTTAACTTTTTACCTGATAATCCATTCATCTTTTATTGTACCCCTTTAAAGATCAATAATCCATCATCTCTATACAATTCAGCGTGTTTCTTATTAACTATTATGAATGCATCCATTTACCCAACCCCTCTGCTGCGCGAGTAGATGTGAGAAAAGATTCAATTTCAAGCAGTGTACTGGTGATATGACATAAGAATATTCCTACTATTAGATTGCATGCTTAACTATGAATAAAGAACCTTGTCTGTCCTCAAATTTCTACACCGCCCTGTCGTCTGGGGCGTTAGAATGCACCGACTGCACCTCTGCAGAGGGGTAAGACTCCCCCAATGGGGCCACCTGTTGGCCGTGGGTGGCGACCCGTGATGCTTAAGGATAGAGCCCAGGTGGATGAGCAGTTCATGATTTGCAATACTCCACTTTGGCCCTATCTTGGGCTAGACGGGTGGTCGGAGAGGCCCCCTCCGATCAATCGGCTGGTTACGTCAAGCCCTAGCACCTATATCATTTTCCCAACCCTATTGCCCTTATGGCAAGCCCCAGCCCCTTTTTATCATATGGTTGCTTGAAGGCGGTGGATGCGGGTCTACATGTCCTGGGAATGACGTTAAACTCTATCTGATGGTGAGGTTCCAGTTCTGGAGGTTTGGGGAATGTGGAGCACCCCTTCATCACCATTGCTCCCTGGTCCACTCTGACCCGGAGTGGTAGTACCTGTTAGGGTCCCATCTATGGGTTAAATAGAAAAATGTATTTATAAAAAAATTGTATTGTCCATTAAGAATTGATTTATTTCAAAACTTTATCGGCATTAAATGACCCACTGAGGTTGATATGCCGTAAAACAAAACAAAACATACAAAACAAAACCAATTTCTACATATCTTGGAGAATGTAGGGAAATACATCCATTGATGTTTGATTGATTTTATTGGCATTACGGGTTGATATATATAATGTGAGGGGATCCGTGTCTTCTCTATTCTTGTACTTATTTATTATGAGATGAGAGATATCCGTGGTTATACCTCCCATATTAGATTTTCTACATCATTTTTGAATTCCTTGCTGGTATTTTCTTTTTTTGTTTCTTATGTAGCTATTATCTTTCTTGTGAGTAGCTGTTTTTTTTCTTCTTTCTGCATTTCTTCTATCGGTCTGGTTGTAGCTTGGTTGTTTCGGGCAGTTCTGCTAACTTCTCTTAACTGGTGTTTCAGATGCTGGTAAGGTTCGCTGATTATGCCAAGGTTGTCCTAGTTTTTAGGTACAAATGCAAGGCATATTTTTATGATCACATTTTATTAAACTTAGGACCAAACCTTAAATCCTAGGATTTCTCAACCACATCCGGGGGTTGCTTGCCTAGTGCGTCCTGACATTCGAACGTCTAGCGGCTGACTGACTTACTAAAAGTCTTCAGCTCCCATCGTTTGCTTAACCGGAAATCGACGGTTGAGTGCATATTATTCTAACGGTTAAGACCTGAATTTAACAACACCTAGCTTAAAATCTGTTTCTTCACTAATCTTCCAAATGCGATGGTATATGCCCATCAATATATAACAGGGTTCTCTTATGTCTAGAGGTTAGGAAATCACGTTCATTGTACGTTCATTGTTACATTTGTTGAGTAATTGTTTATTTTTTAAATTGTGTATGTTAAAAGCTATTTTGCTCATGGTTATGTAATTCCAAGTA
>CM042141.1:136997397-137039265 GCA_023376005.1 Doryteuthis pealeii
CTTATCAGAAGCCCTGTGTCATTGGTAGTTTTTAGATAATAACACAAGACTTCGATTTAACTTAGATCACATTTTATTTCGAAATCCCCACCAGACTACCTGCGCAGATCGAGTCGGAGCGTCCAATACACGTCTCACCACCGTCGTGGTTTCTCGCCGACTGACTAAAATCTATTTCTAATCTAAAGCGGAAGAGGTCTCCTCCACCGATTCTCACGGTATCCACCGGAAAGGATCAGGATGAGGTCAGGCCTTGTCACTCACCCTTCAAGGCCGTGGCTGCAACTTATAACATCCATTTTGATTTCTACACTACTGTACATAAATATTAAGAATCTAATAATTATGTAACAAACGCTGTTTGCTTGGGATACTTCAAAATTCATTTCTTTTTTATGATGAGGTATATCATATTATCTAAAAATGAATACAGTATGTGATTCATTAATAATTCCATGAAATATATCTATGTATTTACCAATTACTCAGCCATAAACAGGGTGTGACACAAGATCTTTTAAGCGGAATTCTAGAGGTTTGAATTCAGAGTGTTACTTCTGGAACAGTTGTGACACCAAGTTTAACGAGCCCAATCTGCCCTACTATTTACCGATAGCTTGAGGGAGAATAGCTTCATTCATAACATTCTAAATACATCGGTGATATGTGTAATACAAACGGTTCACCGTGTCCATTTTTTACGACTATATCTATTACCCACTAACACCTTTGAACTAACAAAATATTATATCCGACGAAGTACGCCATTGGTTTGTGTTGGTGTTTTCCTAATATAAGTGTGTGCTAGACACCCGCTTCTACTTATAGACTCGGCGATAATCATGCGACTAAGCCCTTGGCTAAGTTAGATTAGGAATAGCAAATTAATAACAATAATAATAAAAAATATCAACAAAATAGGATAAATAAAAATTAGGATTAGAAGTAATTAAAAAAATACTATTACTATAAATTTTTCTGAATGAAATGATTGTAACTTTTAATATTCCTGAATGAAATGATTTAATATTTCTGAATGGAATTACATACACACCTTATATAAAAAAAGGGTGTGTTGGTATTTTCCTAATATAAGGTGTGTGCTAGACGCTCTTGGCCAACCACTTGGCAGTATTCTGCTGCTTGATATTGTTATTTATACTGTCTGTTCTGGTCATACCAACGCATATTGCTTTGAACCTTCGTGGACGACGGAACATAGGATTATATCACTGGACCTTTGACACTACGTAGGATTCCATAATTCAGGACTTATTCACTTACCAAAGATTCTATAGCTCAGGACTTTCTTACTTTAAGTCCTTTTCAACTGGCCAAGGATGGCGGTCAGAAACTTAACAGTTTGAAATTAAAATATGCATTTTTTCATTGTAATTTTGTGAATAAATACACGATAGGACCCAGTTTAGTACAGTCGAGATAGCACCGGCCTCTGAATCGCAAGGTTTCGGGTTCGTTACCTGTCCGCACCAACTCAACGCATAAGTAACACAGATTGGGTAATCTGATCTGTGCGGTAAAGTGCGGACATGATAGTAGGTGTGGCGCTTCACAAAAAAAAACAAAACTCCCTGGTCTAGTGCTTGCGAAAAGAGGATAAACTCCCTCGCTGTCCAGCTGATACCAACAAAAGGCTACTTCGCCAACTTACCATATTTATTAATATACGATTTAGTTTAAACATAATCTTGGAAAAAAAACGGAGATATATTTTTTCGGCTTTTTATCAACAAATTTTAAGCAACAAAAACAAATAGAATTGGCAACTTGTTTAATTTGTCTCATATAAACAATCCTTTCTTTTCAGAATGCGTATCGAAAATCATATTCCCATTCATCATAATACCACTTCGAGAAAGCAAAGTCATTTCGCGATCTCAATGAAAGACTCAGTAAAAGCCAAGCTGAAAAATGGTTTAGGAGGTTCAAATCGGGCGAGACAAACCTTGCATATAAAGAAGGATGGATACCATCCTTCTTCATCTGTAAGGGTTGTATCGAGTTTTGTATCAAGGTTTGGGTTGACCATCACATTTCAACGACCAGACACTTTTGGAAGCCGTGGAAGAGGACGAAATCTTGACAACAAGAATCTTGACAACATACTTCAATATGGACCATTCGAACATCGTTCGACGGAAAAGTTTGGAAACTGGCTGAGGGGATCCCCCATGAACTCTCCGATAACAAAAAGGCCGAATGTGTCCCAATTTTTTTCCGATCTATAAAATTTGTTGAAAAAAAGCCGCAATAATTATAAACTCTAATAAGACTAGAGCGGCGTTTAAGGGCTTCTCTTTACACTGTCGTTTGTTGTAGTCAATAACAATCGAGGAATTTCGGACCGAACCTTTTTATTTATCCTATGGGGATAAACTGTACTTCCTCCTCCCTCCAACAATATTTAAATCGATAAATCTTTCAACCAACGCACATCTAAATTTAAAATACTTGTAGTGAATTTTTCCTTGATCTCAGATCTCAGGTGTCCCTAGAAACCAGACACTAGAGCAAACGACTTATTTTAAACCAATCAGATTCGGGACTGTCATGTTTAGCTAATACAAACCAAAGTGAAAGATAGGTCCATTAAAAAGAACGGGGTTGTAAATAGAAGGTGGAACAACTGTTATGTTAATAATTTAAAGACAGCCTACTGAAAATGGCCATAGGGACCCCATGGAGTGAATAACATTTTGTGTGGATGAATAAAAGCATAGGTATTCACAAGGGATGAATTTTCTAATTTGCATTTGTGAATATCCTAATAACAGAAGAAAAACCACTGGATCATGTTGACTAAATGTTTGATATAAAAGCTCACTTCATTCCTCACTTAAAATATTTAAAATATCAATTATAGCAAATAAATGAATCTCATACATGTAATAAAACATACAAATTGGGGTGCAGGCCAAGAAACCTTACAAAAATTATATAAATCCTTAATCCACTCAAAATAGAATATGGCTGCTACACATATGGTATAGCCAGAAAATATTACCTGATATCCTAATATACATTTCATCCTGAATGGTTGAGACTCGCCTTATGGTTTTTATAACATCGCCAGTGGAGAACCTTTACTTTGAAACTTATGAACCACATCTAAAACATAGATTTCCAAAATGAGGTCTACATTACTACACTAAAATCAAACCTTTATCAGCCTGATGACTTTAATATCCACTGGTGATGTATGTTCACATACGAGCCGTTAAATATATATTATTCAATATATTGTTGATATAAAGAAATGAACATTTTGTCTTTGACAAAAGAGATCCGGATATTTCCGGCATATTAACCATGCATATAATATTAGTTTTTTATAGAGAGAAAGAATTCCAAAACAATTCAAATTGATTTAACATGTAAATATAACATGTGAATATAATAGAAAGATTGATATAACATGTAAATATTATAGAATGTTTACTATAACATGTTGATATTATAGAAGATTTAGTATAACATCTAATATTACAGAAGGTTTACAATAGCATGTAAATATTACAGAAACCTTACAATGATATGTAAATATTCTAGTAGGTTAACTATAACATGCACATATTGTCGAAAGTTAACTATAGCATGTAAATATTTCAGAAAGTTGACTATAACATATAGATATTATAGAAAGTTTATTATAACATGCAAATATTCTAGGAAGTTTACTGTAGCACTTCAATGCTATAGAAAGTTTACTATAACGGTAATATAATAGAAAGTTTACTATAGGAAGTTTACTATAGCACTTCAATGCTATAGAAAGTTTACTATAAAAATATAATAGAAAGTTTACTATAACATATAATATTATAGGTAGTTTACTATAGCACTTCAATGCTATAGAAAGTTTACTATAACGGTAAATATATAGAAAGTTTACTATACATATAAATATTATAGGTAGTTTACTATAGGCTATACTAGCTATAGTTTACTATAGCACTTCAATGCTATAGAAAGTTAACTATAACATGTAAATATTATAGTAAGTTTACTATAGCACTTCGATGTTATAGAAAGTTACTATAACATTGAAATATAATATAAAGTTTACCATAAAAAAAACTGGCTTAGCTCAGTCGGTAGATTGTCGGACTAGGAACCACAATATTTTGGGTTCGATACCGGCCCTCGCCAACTCAGCGCATGAGTAGCACGGGGATTGATGCGGTAAGTTTACTATAGCACTTCAATGTTATAGAAAGTTTACTATAACGGTAAATATAAAGAAGTTTACTATAACATGGAAATATAATAGAAAGTTTACAATGAAAACGTTTTAAAATATTTCTCTAAAACGTTTGTGAAATCTTTTTCAGAACCATATCAATTTTATATTATGAGAATAGAATCGGTAAATTTATTCTCTCGTATAAGGATTTCCTTTGAAAAAAAAACTATTACTGTTTGTAAAGATTCAGTTTATTTCCTAAATTCACAATATAAATCGTAAAAATAACCAATTCAAGTTTAGATCCTTTTACGTGATGTTGACGGGGATGTCAGCTAAGTAAAGATAATTGTTTTTGAAAAGTATTAGTATTTCAGACGCATACGCTTCAATTTGATTTGAGATGCGGGGCAAATTTATTGTTCTCAATACTTACTTCTCGCCGTGTCGGTACGGGTAATTTCAGTATCCAATATATACATATTTACCAACCCTCCGCACGAGCAGGATGCGACACAAGGTCAATTTCTTAAGCGAAGTTCAACAGGTTTGAATTCAGAGTTTTCCTTCTCCTAGACCGGTTGCCTAACCAAGGTTAAAGAGCCCAATATGTCATACTAGTTATCTATAGCTGAAGGGAGAGTAGGATTCATACCTTTCCAAGGGTATTAGCGCTAAGTGAAATGCAATTATCACATCCAGCATTTCAGTGAATATCACTAACTTACCTGATGGTGAATTTCAGTTCTGAAGTATTGATGAGCGTCTAGACTTCGTCTGGAGACTTCGTGTCTGGTCTTCCACTCTTTATCTGTGTCATTATTAGTTTTTAGATAATAACACAAGACTCGATTACTCAGAGTCCCCACCAGACTACCTGCGCAGATTGAGTCGGTAGCGTGCATAACACGACTGACCACTGTCGTGGTTTGGCCGATATTAACTAAAATCTGTTTCTAATCTAAACCGGAAGAGAGTCTTCTCCACCGATTCTCACGGTATCCACCGGAAGGAGGATCAGGACTAAGGTCAAGCTTTGTCATTCAATCCTTCAAGGCCGCAGGCTGAACTTATAACAGCCATTTGGTTTCTACACTACTGTACATAAGTATTAGGAATCTAATAATTATGTAACAATATGAGGACTATATGTTCATTGGTATTACCCATAGGCACAATTTGATCTGGAGTGGTATTACCTGTTAGGTAATGTGAATCAAATAGATCTGTTTGCGAATTTGCAAACAGAATTATTTGATTATACTCAGCCTTCATAGAGAAACTTATAGGGTACTGGCTTAGCTCAGTCGGTAGATTGTCGGACTAGGAACCACAATATTTTGTGTTCGATACCGGCCCTCGCCAACTCAGCGTATCAGTAGCACTGGATTTGCGGTAAAGTGAGGAGCTGATGCCGAAAACAATCGCCTTGGTCTAGCGCTAGTGAAAAGAGGATGGACTTCCTCCCTGTTTGGCTGATAGCCACCCTGATGACTTTACTTTTTACATACTTATACGTGTTTCTTTACGCAGTTTCCTTTTTATACTCTATCGTCATAGAGGTTTCGGCTTACCAGCTCTGGCATATCAACATAAGTAAACATGCCTGTTATACTCTGTCTTTATAGAGATGTAGTTAAGCACTAGGATCCATGATGGAGTGAACAGTAAATGACAGTCTTTTAATTGATATCTCAACTATCTTCAAGGAATTTTTCCTTTCGGACTTTCACCTATCTTGCTTTGTATTGTTTCTGTTGACCCTCAGGCAATAAAATCTGTTAGTATTAACTACTTCTCGGTATTTGTTCTATGTAAATATGTATGTGTCAAGTGGTAACTGTCATTCTGGTTAAAACTTAGCACATTATAAAAAATTGGTGTTAGCTACAAAGTTAAAACCAGTCTATTACTAAATGTTAACCAGTGTGAATATTATTGGAGAGAAGATCCAGTGCTATCCAATTCTGTAAGAAAATTGGGACAAATGAGATTGATTTATTCTTGGTTGGCTGGTTGGTTTATTAATTTTAACGGCATATCAACCCGTCCAGGGTTATATCATGCCTAGCGGTTGGGGTGTTATACATATTGTGCATTCATATATATACTTTTAGTAATTGGTTTTTAACAATGTGTTAGCATTATTGGGGATTATATTGTATGGCATTGATTTGTTTCATATCTATATTCTATGGTATAATTTTATTTCCCTCAAAAAGGAGAAAATATCCCCAATGTTAACATTTTCAAATAGATCCTTCAAATTGTTTGCTTTAAAATAATGGTTTCTGATGGGAGCAAAAAATCTGCATTCCATCAATAAGTGTTTAACTGTCAGGGGTGTTTGACATGTTTCACATTGTGGTTGTTGTTCTTGTTTGAGTATATAAGAGTGCGTTAGTTTTGTATGACCAATGCATAATCGGCACATAATGACTTGTTCCTTTCTAGACTTCCTTAAAGTTGGTCTGCAGCCTCCCAAAGTCGGTTTGATTAGGAAGAGTTTATTGTGGATACAGTTATTCCAGTGATTTATTCTTGTCGTATCATTAAAATTAGTCAATCAATCAAACAAAATATTATTTATCAGCAAATGTAAATTTTGAAAGAAGAATTCTCCAAGTTTCTAAACTTTTTTCATTATTGTTTAACTTTATTGTTCTAAATTGTTTATCGTTTCTATGTTTCCCTAATTTAAGATCTACACACCATAGACGTGTTGTCATATCATTAAAATTTGTCAATCCACCAATTAAAATCAAATTTATCTACTAATATTCACCTAGGATTTTTAATGTGTTGTTTACTCATTAAAAATTCTAGGTGAATATTAGTGAATTTCTATTATATTTACCGTTATAGTAAACGTTTATAATCGAATGTTTTCATGTTAACGAAAGTTTTTCCAGCATTTTTTGTTTCAAATCTAGATATAAGTATTTAAACATAAATTCTGAAAGAAAAAAATATTCAAGGTTCTGATTTTTTTTCCATGATTGTTTAAGTATATTTGTATCAATTTTTATCGTTTCTATTTTTCCATGATTTAAGATCTACAACCCCTGGTTTAGGTTCCAAAGTTCTGGGAATATCTCCTATCCGCTAATTCATCTTCTTACTTATTTCACACTTGTAATATCGTTTTTCTTTTTACAGTATCTGGGCCCAGGGACCCAACTGAATATTTCCACGTAGATTTTTTTTTGTACTTTCCTTTTATCATGTGAACCTTATCTTCATCGAAGTTATGATTGTTTTCTTTTCTGTGATTTACGAGAGCTCTAGGGTGATCATTTCTCTTTAATGCCCTTTGGTGTTCATATATTCTGATTTTATGAGATCTTCATGTTTATGTAACGTATTTTTTGTGGCAAACTTTGCGGGGTACTACATATATATGGGACTCCAAGGTTTCGTAATATTCTACTTTTTTTAACCATATTATTTATCGTCTTCTGGCGATTGTCACAATATGAATACCGAGATCTTGTAAATTTCGTCGAAGTTTATTTGCTATCAAGATCGACGGTGATATTTCACTTTGGTTTATAATTTTTTTTCACTCATATATAGAGTGCGTATCTTTGTGTCTATATCTTTTTATGAAAAAAAGAACATATTCAAAAAATTTGCCATGCTTCCGTTGTATTAATCTATACTAGCAGGATCTGTTGGAATACTACATTTATGATTTAAATAGTACAACGTTTGATATATTCACTCAGGAGCTATCCCAAATATTTCAATATGTAAAATAATCTAACTCTCTCTCTCTCTCTCTCTCTCTCTCTCTCTCTCTCTCTCTCTCTCTCTCTCTCTATCTATCTATCTATCTATCTCTCTCGCTCAGTCTTTTTTCTTTCTTTCCTTCTTTTCATCCATTTTGATTGAAACAGATTTGCGCTTCTGTGCACTTACCTCTCTCTCTCAGTCTTTCCCCTATTCTCTTTCTTTCTTTCGTTCTTATTAATGTTTTATGTGTAGTAGGTCCTTTTTCTTCCCCTTCTTTCTTTATAATAAAAACAGAATGGTTTATTATATGGCTAAGGTGACGACACCCATGAGAAATAAAGATTCGGCGGATAATCAACACCAGATATTTAGGATTTACATTTTTGCATTTCATTATGGACGATGTAGATGGTCTCATTTTTAACCAGAGAGTGTGTATAATAATAACGGTCGTACAATTAATGAACTCTTGTATTAATTTATAGATGTTTTGAAAAAAAACTTTCTCTAATATATACGTCCTCTCTTGGTCCAGGGTTTAATGATTACCGTCCTAGGAAATGGATACGACGAAACGAGTTCAAATCCTGCACGACGCATTTAAGATACCGCTAAAAGTCTGAGGAAAGGTATGAATCCAACTATTCTCCTTCCAGCTATGGGTAAATGATAGGGAAGACTTGGCTCTTTAACCTTGGTTAGGTAACATCTATGATTTGCTTTTTTATACGAGATTAAAGATGTGTAGTTTATAGTTTAAAAAATTATAGAAATTGTTAAAACCTTTCTTTCTGATTATTTTCAACAATGTATATATTGATACGTTTGTTCCTAAAT
The DNA here is from genome assembly GCA_023376005.1 of Doryteuthis pealeii. Taxonomy (NCBI): domain Eukaryota; kingdom Metazoa; phylum Mollusca; class Cephalopoda; order Myopsida; family Loliginidae; genus Doryteuthis; species Doryteuthis pealeii. The sequence continues at coordinate 137,006,174 of CM042141.1, forward strand.
CTTCTGTCTGTTATCATCCTGTTGTTAAACATGAGACCGTCCAAATCGTCCAAGATAAAATGCAATAATGTGAATCCAGATTATCTGGTGTCGCTTAATCGCAGATTACTTTTTTCACCCAATTTAAAAATGATTGATTGTATCGCTTAAATGCCCACCGTAAAAATTAAAATAAATTGAAAAAAGAAAAGAAAGAAAAAGAAGTCCATATTTGTTTCATTTGTAATATAGAAATCGTGAATTATGAAAGAAATTTTTGTAATTTTGATCTCATGTCGTTCCGGCCTATTGCTCTAATTTACGCTATTCAACTATATTGATCTTGAAATTTCTGTAGAATTAAATACTTACAAATTATATGTGTATTATATATTATATCGATTGGCATTGTATATTATTTATTGCAAATACAATAATAGGAGTTATATGTAATGAAATTTCAAATCACCGTTTCTGTCTTAAACATATTTTTTATTTTTGTTTTGTTTCGTTGAAATTCTAGGTAGTAGTCATTATTTTTCCAGTTTAAAACCTAATGGCCAGTGCTTTTTTTACACTGAGATACTTTAAATGTTTTCTTACTGAGCATATTTTTAAGTTATAAAATCAAATTCCTATTTTCCCATGTTAAAATCTGCAAACTAATAAAAAATATTTAAAAAAAAAAAACAGTTTGCAGGAGAGTCTGTATTTTTAAAATTAATTATTCAAGTAATCTAATATATAATTTCCCACGCTGAACGATACTTTATTTATTTTTCTCCATTTATATCATTATGTCTTCGGGTAATTATTACAGCAATTTGTTTTATACGGTCGATTTCTGTTTTTGATAATTATCTTTCTCATACTTTTAGGAATATATCGTTTTAAGATGATTAGACACACACACACACACACACACACACACACACACACACACACACATATATATATATATATATATATATATATATATATATATATATATATATATATATATATATATATATATATATATAGTGATTAAATATTCTCCCATATTGACAGCTGCTTCTGGCCGTACGGGTTAAGAAGGTTTGGCGAACGAAAGTTTATTCGGGTCTCAAACTCGGCCAGGGGTAGCTGTTACGGTATAGCCACACTGATGAAAGGTGAAACCTCCAAACACGTGTCTATGGATTATTTATTTATTATATATATATTATATATGTATATATATATATATATATATATATATATATATATTATACATATATAGTTTTAATAATACAGTCTCACACACACACACACACACACACACACACACATACACATTAAAACACACACATCCGCACATATATACATATCTATAAATATAAGCTGACGGTAGGTGTGGCACCACACTTTAAAAAAAGTAAAACTCGGTGGTCTAGCGCTAGAGAAAAGGGCATAGTCTCCCTCGTTGTCCGTCTGATTTCGACAATAAGCCACTGCGGGATAAATTTGACATATTCATATTGGGTTATTTTTCTCTGTAGGTTGAAGGTATTGACGCACATCATGCATCATTTAAAAGCTTGGAGCCTTCTTCATTCATATCCGTGATGATAGATAGAATAGATGATGGGAACCCACCTGAATAATGGAAGAGAATAACTTGTATAGAGATTATATGCGCCGGTGATCAAAATAAGGAGATTATTGTTGCTGCCCAATGCTCCCTGAACACTGTAAAAACAATCAGGTATGAACTGGAGAATTGCAATGGAGACTATGAGCCTCTGGCTAAAGGAAGGCAACATAACAGATGATCTGATTGCGTTCGTACATCAGAATTCCTCGAAGATCTGCAGATAAAAAGTGTTGGAGTACCCTCATATGCCTACGTGGATTAGTTAAACCCTGGATAAGAAGAGTAGCCAATGGTATGCGATATGTATAGTAGCAAGATTCGCTCCCCCCGCCACACCTCTGGGAAAAGTCAAAAATATATTGTCGGCGAATTCTTACGACTACACCAGTCCCAATGTTTGGCCTCCGAACTCCCCAGATCCTAACCCCATGGATTATTATGATGGTACGCTGTTGAGAAAGACACCAATCACCGTGCTAGTACTACAAAAGCCTATTAGGCCTCATCAGCAGAGCTATAGACAGGGCATTGCTTTGTGCGTGATATAAAACCCATATATATATATATATATATATATATATATATATATATATATATATATATATATATAGTCCAAAAGACCAGAGAGGAAATCTTCCTTACGACACAAGAGTTTTATTAAAAAAAAATTGTCGCAGTGTGAGAGCTCAATGTGTGCTCTTAATGTTAGAGTCATAGAGCAAATATGTATGTAAAGAAATAACAAAATATAATGCTAAATCTCTAAGTCGTTTGTTATTTCTTTACTTATCGCTGAGCGGGGAGTCAAGATGATGAGTAATTTTGCAATCATCATTACCACAGATTCTCAGCAAAGAGATCTTCTTCAAGCTGTGGAATACAACCATGATCGATTTGATAGCTTCAAGAAGCAAACTCTGAACATATGACTGTGAAGTGTGCTTCTGACATGGACAATAGACTTTTCTGCCACTTGAAAATAATTTTAGGGTCTTTGTCACACATTTTCTGATGTCAAGATTGTAATATTTATGAAATTTTGATATTTTTCAGAATATGATGTGTGTTTTTTTTCTTGAATGTTTACTTGGATTATATTCACAGAAAGAGTATTACAAATGCTTCAATTTGATACCCAGTTTGTTGTTCTATCCCAATTGTAACAAAAGTTACAGGTGAAAACCTGTCCGGCAGAAGGCAAAATTTGGCACTTTTCAACTCACGCGGGCTTAATATCTTGAGGTCCAATGAGGCAAAGGTTCCTGACATTTTACCTAAAAATGGTTGTGATTTTCGGGTTTTCCAGGTCAAAAAGCATGGGAAACCGTGCAGGAGGGTATGAAAAAAGGAAAAAGTTGATTTTTGAACAGGTCTAATACTCCTAATAGTATATACATATTTACCAACCCTTCCGCACGAGCAGGATGTGACACAAAGTCAATTTCTTAAGCGGAGTTCAACAGGTTTGAATTCAGAGTTTTCCTTCTCCTAGACTGGTTGCCTAACCAAGGTTAAAGAGCCCAATCTGCCCTACTATTTACCCATAGCTGGAGGGAGAGTAGAATTCATACTTTTCCCAAGGGTATTAGCACTAAGTGAAATGCAATTACCACGTCCAGGATTTGAACTCGGGGTGACGAGTCCATTTCCTATTACTTTAACCATTACACCACGCACTTCTACATAGTATATATAGATATGTATATGAGCTGACAGATAGATAGGTATATATATATAAAAGGTCGGGTAGATATATGAATAACTAAGTCTTACTTTGTTGATGATATTGATAATTTTAGGTACTTTCTGCAAAAGAAAGCTATTAGATGCATATCACTACATGTTGATATAGATGTCGGGTTGCTACCTGTTCTTTCATCACTGCTGAACAAGACCTGTCACTATTCAATTGGTAGATATTGGCATTAATAAAGTGGATGTTTAGCTAGATATAATCTCGAGTTTGCTAGAATGGATTGGTTGATATCTTAGTGATCCATTTTGTAATGACGTTTCTCATAGTGTTTCATACACATGATGAGGGCTGGGGAATAGATTGGTTCAAAGTTGTTAACAAAATCAAAATACAACTGGGCTTTTAATTTTGACGACCTTATCCAATACCTACAGAGCAGCTACATGTCAAATCGACCATAAATTATCTCTGAAAGGATTAACTCAAATAGAAGATACCAGATATTGTTACATAATTATTAGAACCTAATATTTATGTGCAATAGTGTAGAAATCAAAATGGTCGTTATAAGCTGCAGCCCATGGCCTGGAAGGATTTGAATGACAAGGCTTGACCTGTCCTGATCCTTCCTTCAGGTGGATACCGTGAGAATCGGGGGAGAAGACTCTCTTCCGGTTTAGATTAGAAATAGATTTTAGTCAGTCGGCGAGAAACCACGACGGTGGTCAGTCGTGTTATACACGCTCCGACTCGATCTGCGCAGGTAGTCTGGTGGGGGATTTCGAGAATGAAATATGATCAAAGTAAATCGAAGTCTTGTGTTATTATCTAAAAACTACCAATGACACAGGGCTTCTGATAAAGAGATATCCCCAATGAAAGACCAGACACGAAGTCCCCAAGAGAAGTCCAGACGAAGAAGAGATGTTAGAAGAGACATAGAAGAACTTAAGATGTCAGAAGAACAGAAGAAGAATAGAAGTAAGAAGTAAGTAATGAGAAGGGTATGCAACAATATGATCAATTTCCCTCTCCATCAGACTTGTAGGTCTCTCAAACCTGACTCTGTATATATGGGAAATATATGTATATTGTTACTCATAGTTGTGTTGCTTAATAAACGCTTAGAATTGAACTAGGTTTTAATTCATTTATTTGTTTTTGTTAGCATGGCCATGAATGCTATACTAACGCATACTTTTTAAATGGATCTATTTGAGCTATAGATGTAAACCTAATAGATAATACAACTCCAGTCTGAGTAGACCTGGGAGTAATGGAAAATAAATGGTATTCGAAACTTCACTGTTCTCAAGAACTGAACTCCCACCAATAAAGGCAGTTCATTTTTATACATAGGATACAACATAAGGAGGATAAAACAAACCAATAGATAAGATATGTAGATATATATTTACCAACTCTTCCGCACGAGCAGGATACGACACAAGGTCAATTTCTTAAGCGGAGTTTAACAGGTTTGAATTCAGAGTTTTCCTTCTCCTAGACTGATTACCTAGCCATGGTTAAAGAACCCAGTCTGCCCTGCTAACCATTACACCACGCACTTCCTACGATATGTAGATAGAATATGTGGGGATTAATAAAAATAAAATTATAACAAATAAATATTACTAAAACAAAAGTAAAACAAAATTAAATTAGATATGAAAAATAAAAAGACACAAACTGTAACCATCTCCCAGAAGGCCTTTGATCAGAAGAGACCTCTTGGCATGTGCAAAAAAACTCCGAATTCTTAGCGCCAAAAAGGTCCCTAGGCCTTTTTTTACACCAAGACTTTGAAGGGGAAACACCTATTGACTTGTTCAGGAAATGTTTCCTTTCAAAGAAGTAGTGTGAATCAACGATTAAAAAAGACTTTTAATCGTTGATTCACACTACTTAACCCTAAGTTATCCTCAGTTTTGTTCCTGTCGCTTCTTTTTATAAATTCCTCTTCAGCTTAACATCATACAAGAAGGAAGGACCAAATATATTGAGGTTTAGACAAGGCCAGGGCGAGTTTAAACCACATAGAACAAACAACAAACCACTCCACATAAGTATATATATTATGCAGTTTTCAGGAAAAATTATAAAATACATTTGATTCGAAGTAAATGTATATTTGAAAGCAGATTTGTGGAGAAAATCAATTTTATTATTTGGGAAAATATCTAGATGGATGAAATATACGATTTTAGATTTCACTGTAACAAATATACGTGTTTTGAAAATACTATTTTATGAAATTGTCATTTCATTTGACAATTGATATTCGTTTTAAGTTAATACATTATTTTGATTTTCCCCATTACAGTTAAATGCTAATGGTGTGTTTTGTTTGTTTTGTGGCATATCAACTTCGGTTGGTCATTTAATACCGACGAAGTTTTGAAATAAATTCATTCTTAATGGATACTCATAATTTTTGTGCGAATCCTCTCTACATTCCTCTTTTGAGGCCCCTCAGACATTTGGGCAATAATCCCAACCTGCCCCTTTTTAGACGAAGGAGCAGGTCTTGATTGGTGCTCAATATTTATTATAAACACATTTTTTCTATTGCATCCATAGGGATCCGGTAATCCTTAACTTGTTCCTCGTAAATTCCTACCATAAAATAAACTGAACCTTCATTTTATGTCCGTGTTTTTGCCATAAATGTTTTATTTCTCTTGCACCAGTTATTTTACAATACTGAATATATTTTCTTTATTCTAAACATTTATTGCAAACATATATATTTTCTTTATTTAAAAACATTTATTGCAAACATATTTAAAACATTTATTGCAAAAACACGGACATAAAATGAGGGTTTATTTCATTTTATAGTAGGAATTTACGATGAACAAGTTGAAGATTACCAGGGACCCTAACAGATACTACCCACCGTGTTAGAGTGGACCTAGTAGTAATGGTGATGACGGGGTACTCCACATTCCCCACAACTCAATCAGAGGAGTAGTGTTGGGTTTTTTGCCAAACGCCTGAGGTGCCTCAAAAGAGGAATGTAGATGGGATTCACGCAATTTCTATACACTCGCCACACATGATCTTCGGTTTGTGCGGGCTCCCCACTATAATGATCCTTATGTTCGATTGACATGGGGGATGTCAGTAAATACTTACTATGTTCGAACCCAGGTAAAAGAGGAAGGACAAGTCTGAAACCAAACTAGCTGTTCTCTACCTAACTATTAACCTTGTGCCTCACTTGTCCTTGATGTATTTGTTTGGTTAATACATGCCACCCCCGAACAGCCACACTAAACACACAAACACGCCCTCATGTATATATATATATATATATATATATATATATATATATATATATATATATATATATATATATATATACCTTTGCTTGAAAACCATTGAATACTTCATCTTACTTATATTTTCTGTTCACATTGAATAATGTTTTTTCTTATGTCGATGTACAAATAGATGGGAATTTCCCGTATATCGCCTGATGTGAATTTGTCAGTGCTAAATTCATATATATATATATATATATATAATATATATATATATATATATATATATATATATATATATATGTGTGTGTGTGTGTGTGTGTGTGTGTGTGTGTGTGTGTGTATTAAATATCTATGTATAAGGAGGTGCGCGCGAGTGCCTGTCCGTTTTGCATAAGCGCCGCAGATATAATTTGTTCTTATTAATTCAAAAATAAACTCAGTGTCATAAAAGTCTCCAGCAGATCGACTCCAGGATTACCACCATTCTGACACCCGGGGTGGGGGTGTTGGGGATTCAGCCGTCACCTGAGGAGAAAGCAACAGTCAGAAATACATATAAATGCAATTCATTTCAGACATTTTTTCTTAACTGCATACTGATGCATTTTTTCGGCTATCATTTTCCAATCTATTTTTCCACGAGTTGCGACGTGATTAAATAATACGGTTTCAATATTTATTTTCTAATTTATGCTGACAGATAGTCGTCAGATATAAATGAACGGATGAGACTGCGTCAAAAATTCGAGTATCACCCCCCAACACACACACACATATATATATATATATATATATATATATATATATATATATATATATGTGTGTGTGTGTGTGTGTGTGTGTATAAATTAATAAATGGATACCTTGCTATTCAGAGATGGTTAATATTTTTACTACTCCGTATATGTAAAAATATATACACCAATCTCTATATGTACGTTTGAGTTCTCAATGTTGTATCCTCTCAAAGAAACACTTTATATATATATATATATATATATATATATATATATATATATATATATATATATATATATGAGGTGCATGGTGTAATGTTAGAGTCGTAGGATCTAATGTTTTGGAGTTCAATTCCTGGATTAAGCATAACACTAATACTCTTGAGGATGGTACGAACCTAACTAACCCCAGACAATGAAGAAATAGTATGAAAAATATGGTTTATCTTCCCTAACTCTGTGAGCCCGGAAGAATGTGCAAACTAAAGAAGATTACTTGCACGTCAGCAGGTAGGCAGAAAGATTATAGCCACAGCCCATCTTAGCAGCCAGCACGAGGGAACACAGAAGATCCCCATATGAATCTCTGACCAGAAATCTTAACCGCACCATATATTCACCTCTAGTATAAGTGTTTAATGTAAATTTAAACTTGTTACTTTGTGAGATTATTGACTGCTAAAAGAATACGTTTTAGCATTTTTTAATATGCACAATATAAACGCCATTTAAATCATCTATTTACTTTGTGTTTTTCCTTTCTTTCGACTCATAGACGAAGTCGCTAATAATTTCCTATAAGTAAAGTAAAGTCGTCGGGGCAGCCTAATGTCGGTATCAGCCATGCAGCGAGGGAGTACATCCCCTTTTCACTAGCGCTAGATCAAGGAGATTATTTTAGCGTCTGAGGTGGAGCACCACACCTACCATCAGCTCCTTACTTTACTGCACAGATCCCTGTGCTACTCATATGCTGAGTTGGCGAGGGCGTGTATCGAACTAGAAACCTTGTGATTTCTAGCCAAACGCTCTACCGACTGAGCTAACCCGGCCCTCTATAACACCCCACAATTTTCAAAGACCCTTTAGCAAATAGTTTAGAAAAGTTGACAAATGACAAAGAGGTTAAGACAACTCTCTTCGCTGACCAGTCAACCGAGAAAAACAACAAAAAGCGGTTACTAAAAGACTATCGGCCTTTGGGGTGCTACAGTCTGTGTTCGGGGACACTAATGAGGGTAGCATACAAAGTAAAAGGGATCTAACGATTTTGTAAGATTATTGACCGCTAAATGAATATGTTTTAGCAACCTTTAATAAACATAATTATCTAATTACCTTTTGACTTGGATTTATTTTTCTTGCAACTCTTATGGAGAGTCCTTAAAAATATCCCATAATAGCAGGGAACAACGTCCTAGACCGGTTGGCACAAATGTTAATATTTCTGTGTTCGCATAGTAGTACCGAACCTGATTTAACGATAGAATAATTTGCTCTCTCTCTCTCTCTCTCTATATATATATATATATATATATATATATATATATATATATATATATATATATACTTTGGTGCGGAAATGGTCCATAACCACGATACCCATGGGATTTAAGGCCTTTTATTCACAAATATATATATATATATATATATATATATATATGGGGGGTGTTGAAGTGAGTAGCCATTTTGAATTAACTTTACCATAATTCTGAATAGATTATTACCTGTTGTTTCTTCTGCTGCCAATGAATAACCATTCTGTTTGTGGTTTTTTGTGTGTTTTTTTTTGTCTATATCCTGACAATCACATTCACAGGAAACATGCATCAGATTTTGCTATGAACCTTGGATTTTCGCCCGGGGAAAAATCGTATTATTATTTGTACACTTAATGAGTGGCTTCTTCTTCTTTCCGCTAGAAAATGGTTTAGAATCCATTTCGAGAGAAAGATCCAGGATCTTGGAAGTTTTCCGCGGAAAACGTGGAATGCAAACGTAGGACTACAATAAAAGGGAATAAATGATTGACAGTTTCATTTCAGATGAGAGTTATGAAGTGATATCTAAAAAAATCGTTTGCATCTAAGAAGATGAATATAATTACCAACCCCTTCTCACGAGTACGATGTGACACGAGATCAATTTCTTGTCGTAGTTTAACAGGTTTGTATTCAGAATTTTCCTTCACTAGTTTTCGGCTGGTCAAGTCAAGTCCTAGCCTATATGATTGTCCCACCCTATTGCTCTTATGGCAAACCCACAACCATTTTCATCATATATGTGCTAGATGGCAGTGATTGAAGATCTTAATGTCTTGGCTATGACGTCAAACACTGTCTGATAGTGAAGTTACAATTCTAGAGCTTTTGGGAATATGGAGAACCACTTTATCTCCATAACTCCCAGGTCCACTCTGATCCGGATTTGTCGTACGTTTTAAAGCTCAATCTATTGGTTAAATAGAAGAAAAACATATATAAAAAATGAATTTGAGTACCCATCAAGAATGACTAAAATAAATGTACTAATGCAGAATATCACGCAAGAGATAATATCATTAGATTACCTATAAAAAGGATTACATTTCACGAAAATACCCGAAACATTTGAGACGCTAGGGTTAGGGTTAGTGTTATGGTTAAGGTTAGGTTCCTTCGGGAGTTTCCGTAATCTAATACTATTTTACGTACAATGTGATTGTATTGATACTATCTCTTGCGCGCTATTCTGCATTTGTACCAAAATAAAACGTCTTCGTCAGTTTGTACACGCTTTCTATGATGTCACAGTCCAATACGTTACAAACTAACTACGCCTTAACAGACATGGACAATGAATGAAACTTTAACTTTCTTTAAATAGACTTCTTGGCATTCGACACATTTACTACAGCGAGTTTGCGCTTATTCGATTTGTCTTTTTGGAAACACAGAAACTTCTGATTTTTAAAGCTATATCAACTTTTTTTCATCAAACGTCATTTTTAAATCACTCCAATGAACATCAACTATTTGGAAAAAAATAAGCCTCATGTAACTGTGACTAATAATCACGAAGAATGTTTCACTTTCAAATTTCTGGTTTACCAAAAAACGGTAATATCAATTTACGACAATTGAGAGTGACTCGTTTAGACATCATTAAATTATTATATAATTTGTTCTAAAGGTTATTAAATGAAAAAAAAAAACAACCTTAAAGCTTCAATCACGATACATTTTCAACAGACCTCACATGTATACACTCACAAACACACACACACCCACACACACACACACTACACAAACACACACATACACCCCCCCACATATATATATATGTATATATATATATATATATATATATACATGTATACATGTATATATATATAAAGTATAAGTAATGACGGCGAGGTGGCCAATTGTTGGTATCAGCCAGACTGCGAGGAACTGTATCCTCTTTTATTAGCACTAGACCAGATAGATTGTTTCTGCATTTGAAATTTTTTAAATGCGTATTCTATGTTAAAAATGAAATAAATTTTATTGTTTAAAATTAGAAGCATTTTTATCATTAAAAAGCTCAAAAGAGTTTGAAGTAAAAAGTGTATACAAATATCAAAATGTTCAAGAATATGCTACAGCTAAAAAAGCAGTTTTTAAAAATAATACAACAATGATAAAAATGCTTCTGATTTTTAACAATAACATTTATTTTGTTTTTAACATAGAATACGCATTTTAAATTGTTTGAAAATTCCGGCCCTGATCGAGAGCAATTTTGTGCCTCGTGATTAACGATCTATTTATTTCGTCTTTCGTATTATACATAGTTGCTTTGATAAAGACCGCTTTATATGGTCGAAACAGATTCTGTCAGCAAAACTATTAACATCTTGTTTTTCCCACACACACACACACACACACACACACACACACACACACACACACACACACACACACACACATATATATATATATATATATATATATATATATATATATATATATATATATATATATAGGTGTATCATGAAAGTATCGAGATTGAAAATGTATTTACAAAGATAGAATGAACAATGAATAGAACGTTACTTTTTTCAGAAGACAAGGTGTGTTAAAGTGCTGAGTTCGAAGCTGTATTTACCAAGAGAGAAATGAACAATGAATGGAACGTTGACTTTTTGAAAATACGAGGTGTGTCAAAAAGTACAAAAAAACTCGATACTTTTTGACACACCTTTATATATATACATATATATATGTGTGTGTGTGTGTGTGTGTGTGTGTGCGTTGTTTTAGAAGCGTGAACATCCATCATGGCAGAACATCACGGGGCCCCAACAGTGCAGACAAGTGAAGAAACAAGCAGTCTATTGTAAGCCTTTGACAAAGAGGCATACATCTCCAAATTATTGGTAAATAGATAAGGTTTAGAACACAGTATTAATCATTTTGTTTCCAATCTTCATTTTTGTTCATGCTTCTAAAACACCCAAAGTTTAAACAAATATATATATATATAATCATAGATAACTAGATATACTCATCAGATATCTATCTATCTATCTCTCTCTCTCTCTCTCTATATATATATATATATATATATATATATATATATATTATATATATATATATATATATGAATGTCAAATAAAAATAGTATGGTCCTAATTTATGGTTGCTATATTTTCAAGCATATTATCCAATCCATAAACGGTTAAATATTAAAGAACTGGCTTATCCAGCGTTTATATAACATGATTCGTGCTCACACAATAGAATATTTTTAAAAAGAAAAGAAAAATGATAATTAATCGGTATAAAATATGGAATTAATTAGGGTCATGTGGCAAATGACATAAAACAAATGTGTTTAAATGCCTACATCTAGTATTGAGCATAACATTTTGAGAGACTTTTTCATCAATTCTAAACTAAATAACTTAGGAACCACGCGAAAACTTATACCCCATATATATATATATATATATATATATATATATATATATATATATATATATATATATATATATATATATATATATATATATAGTAAGATTGTATTAATCACCATAGCTCTACAGCTTGAGCCACATGTAAGAAATATTGGAATGTTTACTTGGCGCAATGTTTGGGAACTGTACAACATTTTTTTAGAGAAAATCTATTGTTTGATTTTCGGTGTTTTGTTTTGTTTTGGCTTGCTGGTCAAATTGGCATTGGTGTTTCCGCCCGAAGAAATTCGTGTTCAATGGCGCCGAATCCCCTTGGCCTTTTGTTCTTAGACAGATTCTCCCTCCTACCCCAAACACTGGCGCTCGTAAATCGGAGCGTGCTGCCTCTGCCCTTCCATTCCCCATAGATAACATCAGTTACTGCTAATGCCTTTATCAAACGGAAAGAAGAGAGTAACCAGAGAAAGCAGTCGGCGTGGGACTGGCTGTTTTCAAGGGAGTAGACGAAAATGTTGGGTAATACGTAATATTGATAATTTATTATAGATATTCATTCTCGTTTATATATTTCCAGAAGAATACATATAAACAAAGAATAAGACAAAACTTTCTTTAAATGTTGAGTTCATGCACTAACTTTAACAATTACTGTATTTACTCTGTTTAAAAATGTCTGGCACAAGGTCACAATATTTGAGCTCCTAAAATATCCGGTGTTATCTGTTTAATCTTGAGCGTTGGTGTGTATACTCTTCTTTTTACTTTCTTACTTCTATTCTTTTTCTGTTCATCTTTTCTATCTTATGTTTTTCTTCTAGCGTCTGGACTTCGTCTTGGGGACTTCGTGTCTGGTCTTCCATTGGGGATTTCTCTTTATCAGAAGCCCTGTGTCATTGGTAGTTTTTAGATAATAACACAAGGCTTCGATTTAACTTAGATCATATTTTATTCTGAAATCCCCACCAGACTACCTGCGCAGATTGAGTCGGAGCGTGCATAACACGACTTGCCACCGTCGTGGTTTTGGCCGATCTGAAACTAAAAACTCTCTCTAATCTAAACCGAAAGAGGGTCTTCTCCACCGATTCTCACGGTATCCACTAGAAGGAGGATCAGGACTGAGGTCAAGCCTTGTCATTCAATCCTTTAAGGCCGCCGGCTGCACTTAAAACAGCCATTTTGGTTTCTACACTACTGTACATAAGTATTAGGAATCTAATAATTATGTAATATTGGGAACAGGTTTCAGCTAACACTTTCTTATTAGGCAATATAAAATTGTGTTGTTCGCCAACATGCTCGAATACACGCCTATTCCACGATCTCTAACCAGGTATGTCAGTGATCAGATATTTAGAAAAGTTATCTGGTTATTAAAGAAAAGTGCGTTGAGACAATAACTTTCCAACGTTCTATTTCTTGTATAAGCAATATGAGAATACTTGTTGTTCTTGGGACTTTTGAATCATTGATTAAAATTAAATAAGAAAAAACAAACAAACAAAACAACAGTATTACCAATATTTATCGTGGAATATTTTCGCCTGGACTTTTCAATGATAATGAAAACCTAGTTTTTTCGATTAAAAAAAGAAATTGATTTTGAATCGATTTAGCTACCGTGAGCCGAATTATGGGTAGCTTTTTTAATTCTAACTTGGAAAATATCTTGATATTATAGATGTCACAACAACCCCTGTCGTGGACAGGAACGCAACCGTTGCGTTGTTTGCTCTGTAAAGACTAGAAGGGAAAACATAATCAGGGTCGCATCAGAGAAGAATATAGAAAAGCCGATAATTCTCACCTTTAGTTGTAAAAATTCCTAGCAAATAAGGCAATTAGGGTAACCTCCTTGACTTTTACTTTGAACCAAGCCGGTAGTTATTTTGAAAGTCTCCGTGCGAAATAAACAAATCTTAGAAACTTTTTTGAAAACAATACAACTGCATACTTTAAGACAAAAATATCATAAAATGTGTTCTTAATAACTATTAAGTTCATTTCAGATAATTTTATGCTAGGAATTTAGCCAACTGACTTTCACTTTGAACAAGCCGGTAGCCATTTTGAAAGTATTTCGTGTGAAATACACAAATCTGAGAAACTTTTCGAAAACAATACAACTGCATGTTTTAACACAAAAATATCATAAAATGTGTTTATAATAACAATTAAGTTCATTTCAGATAATACACATGCACAATTTTATGCTAGGAATTTTGACAACTAAAGGAGAAAATTACCGAAAAGACTGCCTTCAAAACAGGAGGAACAGTGATAAAGTGACCGGAAATATTGTTTGGTGCATATTTTCATATTGCCAATACCTTGTAATTTACACGGATCAAGCTCGGTTTTATAAGAGACAGGATATGAAAGTATTCAGTAAAATAAAAATTTTAAAAGACATTTTTGTAGATTGCCATATTCATATTTTATAGAACGAATTTTGTTACTTTTGGGCATTTAGAAATTAAATTACTCCGAATTTATTTAAATTTTACTTTGTTTAACTAATTCGACAAACAATTGATATCCCTTTTCCTCCTATTACATCTTGGCTAGACATGTTTGTACTTATATTAAACATCAACGTCTGCTGATTATATTGCTTTGTCTACACATACATATTAGGGTAATAAACATTATTTGCTCGATACATAGTAGCATACACACGACGAGAACATTTGCTCACACATAAAAATATATAGTCTAGTTGAAACTAAACAAAACTGCTATTTTAAATACATGAAATATATTTATATCTTTCTTTTTATCTTACCACTTCTTTCTTTCTTTCTATATCAAGCACTCCTTTCTTTCTATCTTTCTTTCTTCAACAAACTTCTTTCTTTGTATCTTTATTTCTATTTTAATACTTCTTTCTTTTTATCTTAACCACTCCTTTCTTTCTATCTGTCTTCTTTCTTTCTTTCTTTCTATCTTAATATTTCTTTTTTTATCTTAACCACACTTTCTTTCTTTCTTTCTTTCTTTCTTTCTATCTTTCTTTCTTAACATTTCTTTATTTTTATCTTAACCACACCTTTCTTTCTTTCTTCTTTTCTTCTTTTTTTTCTTTCTATCTTTCTTTCTATTCTTAACATTTCTTTCTTTTTTTTCTTAACCACACCTTTCTTTCTTTCTTTCTTTCTTTTCTATCTTTCTTTCTTTCTATCTTTCTTTCTTCTTAATATTTCTTTTCTTTTTATCTTAACCACACCTTTCTTCTTTCTTTCTATCTTTCTTTCTTTCTATCTTTCTTTCTATCTTAAACACTTCTTTTTTTTATCTTAACCACACCTTTCTTTCTTCTTTCTATCTTTCTTTCTTTCTATCTTCTTTCTATCTTAACATTTCTTTCTTTTTATCTTAACCACACCTTTCTTTCTTTCTTCTTTCTTTCTTTCTTTCTATCTTTATTTCTATTTTAATACTTCTTTCTTTTTATCTTAACCACTCCTTTCTTTCTATCTTCTTTCTTTCTATCTTTCTTTCTATCTTAACACTTCTTTCTTTTTATCTTAACCACACCTTCCTTTATTTCTTTCTTTCTATCTTTCTTCTTTCTTTCTATCTTTCTTTCTATCTTAATATTTCTTTCTTTTTATCTTAACCACATCTTTCTTTCTTTCTTTCTTTCTATCTTTCTTTCTTTCTATCTTTATTTCTATTTTAATACTTCTTTCTTTTTATCTTAACCACTCCTTTCTTTCTATCTTTCTTTCTTTCTATCTTTCTTTCTATCTTAACACTTCTTTCTTTTTATCTTAACCACACCTTTCTTTATTTCTTTCTTTCTATCTTTCTTTCTTTCTATCTTTCTTTCTATCTTAATATTTCTTTCTTTTTATCTTAACCACACCTTTCTTTCTTTCTTTCTATCTTTCTTTCTTTCTATCTTTCTTTCTATCTTAACACTTCTTCTTTTTATCTTAACACTCCTTTATTTCTATCTTTCCTTTCTTTCTATCTTATATTTCTTTCTTTTTATCTTAACCACACCTTTTCTTTCTTTCTATCTTTCTTTCTTTCTATCTTTCTTTCTATCTTAATATTTCTTTCTTTTTATCTTAACCACACCTTCTTTCTTTTTCTATCTTTCTTTCTTTCTATCTTTCTTTCTATCTTAACATTTCTTTCTTTTTATCTTAACCACACCTTTCTTTCTTCTTTCTTTCTATCTTTCTTTCTTTCTATCTTAACATTTCTTTCTTTTTATCTTAACCACTCCTTCCTTTCTATCTTTCTTTCTATCAACAAACTTCTTTCTTTCTATCTTTATTTCTATCTTAACACTTCTTTATTTCTATCTTAACCTTTCTTTCTATCTATATTTATTTGTTACCACTTCCTTCTCTCTGTGTTACCACCCCTTTCCTTCTTTCTTTCTTTCTGTCTTTCTTTCTAACCACCTCTTCCTTTCTTTCTTTCTTACCATCTCTTTCTTTCTTTCTCTGTCAATGTAAATATTGAGACATACTAACACACTAACGAACTTGAATATTTTCTAATCAAAGACAGAGGCATTAAGTAGCTTTTCTTTTCAGCAAACTCTATCACTCAATTAAAGTAATAGAATTGTTGATATTTGTAGAACTTTATTACATTTGCACATTTCGTCTACACATATACAATGATGTCCATAAATAAATACGCCACTATTCTTTGAACTTTTTAACAAATAAAAAAAAAACGATTTTCATCTAAATCAAAAAATTCCAGAACTTGATATTTATAGTATACTTGAGGGATATATCACATTATGTTGATTTGTCTTTTACAACATTTGATATGTATACTTAAGATCTATTACAAAATAGAGAAATATGCAAAAAGTATAATAATTTCTATCTCCACAATTCTTTTTTATTTTCCCTTCTTTTTATCGCCTGATTTGGTTTCATTGAAACAGAGTAGCGTCTCACTACCCTCTTTCTATCTTACCACCTCCTCTTTTTCTTTCTTTCTTTCTTTCTTCTTTCTTATATTTTTCTGGTGAGTTGCATGTTTTTACTTCCCTTTCTTATTAAATATAAAAACCAGAATGGTACATTATTTAGCTGAGATGACGACACCCATCTCCCAAGCCAAACACCAACTCCCCAACTATGAAGCCTTTTACGGATCGTGGTTGTTAAAATGAGACACACCTATGGCTGTATCAGACTATTAATATATAGACTAGCGGGACCTGTGGGTATACCACTCTATAATAATTTTATTCTTACAGCGTTTGATATGTTTACTTAAAAGCTATTTCAAAATAGTTGACTGTATCAAAGTAGAAAAATCTTCTACTCTTTTTCTTTCTTTCTTTTCATCTTTTCATTATGTTCGATTGAAATAGACTAGCGTTATCGCTTCCGAACTCTTACCTCTCTCTATATATATCTTTCTGCTACTCTCTTTCTTTCTTTCTTTCTTCTTTCTTTCTTTCTTTCTTTTTTCTCTGTAGCATGTCCCTTTTCTTCATTTCATTTATCTATAATAAAAATGGAATGGTCCATTATATAAGCCGAGGAGACCACCCTCATTAGAAATAAGAATTCGGTGGATAAACCACATCTGATAATCAGAATCTACCATTATTCATTTCATCTTGGACGATTTTGACGGTATCATTTTTAACCATAGGTTGTTGCAAGACGATTATGGTCGTACAAATAAAGAACATAAGTATTAATATTTAGATCACAGAATAAATATAATAACAAATACCGCCTTGAGGATTTGATATCAAATGACTCTTTCGCTAATTTTTTTTACCTATTTCAATGTATGTATGTATGTATGTATGTATGTATGTATGTATAAATAAATAATCAGACAGATAGGTAATAAACTTACAGAAATAAATAGAATGAAAGAAAGAATATATATATATATATATATATATATATATATATATATATATATATATATATATATATATATATATATATATAATATATATATTATATACAGATTTCGTTGAAATTGAATAGACAATTTCCTGTCTGACAAGTCTTTCATTGATCCGTTCTAATCTTCGGGCCATCCTTCTGGTGTCAGGGTGGAACTGACACCAGAAGGATGGCCCGAAGATTAGAACGGATCAATGAAACTTGTCAGACAGAATTGTCTCTTCAATTCAACGAAACCTGTATAAAGAAAAAATGCTGCCTAAATACACTTATTTTAAGAATATATATATATATATATATATATATATATATATATATATATATATATATTATATATCACATATCGCGCATGCAGCACGGATATCCATGACAATCTCTCCGCCTACTTTCCCTATCATTCATTGCACCCTGGGAGGTCCACAGCGGAGTAACCAGCATCTTTGCATAGCTGGTCAATGTAGGTCCTTACTGGCCGCCCCACACTTGCATGTCCATGTGTTCGCTTCCACAGGAGAACGTCGCTTATGAGCTCATCCTTGCTTCTCCAGCAGTGTCCTGCATGCCTTGTCCGTTTTATTAATAATGGAGATGCAGTTTCAATTTGTCTGTAACCAAAACTACGTTACTGCTTACGTCACACTACCCAAAATCGACAATACATAGAATAAAGAACACCTTATGAAATTCATTAAAAAGTTGTATTATTACTTTAAATGAAACAAAAATATTTGCGAAATTTACACTCAATTTTTAAAATTAGTAACAAGAGGTAAAGTAAAAAAAAATAAAAATATATCGACGATTTTGTGTAAAATTTATGTGTGAAATATTCAAAATGGTTATTTATTCAATAATTAGTAAAATATTCAAAATAATTATCTAATTAATAATTAGTAGATAGATGAACGCAACATTTTATTTGAGGGGGACAGAACTAAGTTTCCAATTCAAATGGTTTTATTTTATTTTCTCTTTTAATCAACTTGTTTGTACTTATGATCTAAAACCTCTGACATTGAATTTTTAACTCCTCATGCAATATCTTTCAAAAAAATAATTTTACACCAACCTGATGTTTTTTTTTTGACTAGTACACATTCATTTATTTATAAGTGGATGATAAGAAATGTTTTGTGGATAGGACTCAACCAAAATTATAAACTCAAACGTACATATAAAGAATAGTATTACGAATAAATGAATAAAGCTGGCTTATTTAACCAAAGGCAGAATGAGGTAATATATATATATATATATATATTATATATATTATATATATATATATATATATATATATATATATATATATGATATAATATAATATAATATAATATAATAAGATAAATATATAAAGGTTTTACATATCTATTTATTAAAAGAAATACAATAGGAACATTCCTTTGTCACCTAATAAATAGATATATAAAACCATTATATATTTATTTTATTATATTATATAAAAGCTCTATTTTATTTTGAGCACTCTACAAATAATACTGCCTTTGGTACACCATTCCAGCAAAATCTTAAACAGTGACCAGCTCTCACTATATATATATATATATATATATATATATAATATATATATTATATATATATATATTATATATATATAGAGAGAGAGAGAGAGAGAGAGAGAAGAGAGAGAGATGTTTTTATTATGTGAGACGGTATTTTCACATTATATATAGTATTAACTAAGCAATATTACTAAAGATCTCACGAATATACTTATATGAACAATGAATGGTTTGAATTTCAGATTATATAATTCCTTGTTTAATATTGATAATAGCTTGTTTTAGGGTTGCCGGGTTCATGAGGTTTATTCATGAATATATTCCAAATGTGCCAGTGACACATAAATATTTGCATATCCCAGTAATAAAGGCTTTGTCCTTAACTAACATATATATAATATATATATATATATTATATATATTTACCAACCCCTCCGCACGAGCAGGATGTGACACAAGGTCAATTTCTTAAGCGGAGTTCAACAGGTTTGAATTCAGAGTTTTCCTTCTCCTAGACCGGTTGCCTAACCAAGATTAAATAGCCCAGTCTGCCCTACTATTTATGCATAGTTGGAGGGAGAGTACGATTTATACCTTTCCCAAGGGTATTAACGCTAAGTGAAATGCAATTACCAGATCCAGGATTCGAACTCGGGCGACGAGTCCATTTCCTTTGACTTTAACCATTACACCACGCGCTTCCATAACTAACATATAAGGGGATGATATTAGTCGAAAGAGAAACGCATTGGTTGTGTAGACATAGGACGATTGAACGATTCAAAGACACTATAGGAGCTGGTTCCTATTAGAACAAATAATCTACACAGCACATTGCACCCATTATGTGTTTCTAAATACTTTCCCGGCTCCAGAGGCTGAGTGACGAGAATACATAGGTCCTAATCCCTGAGGTGCGTTGTATTTTTGTATTTGCTCTTCCCAGACAGGCAATTAGTCATCACCAATATAGCTGTTGTCGGTAACTACGCTACATTTTACTCACAAAGTTTTTCCGCTGAAGAAACCTGACGTTTTGCGAGAAAAAAAGTTAGTCCAAAAAGAGAATAGCCTGACTTTTTAACATATCTATAATGTATATCCTACATGTGTGGCCTCATCATATAATAACATCTTTATATAATGAAGCATTCATTATTATTATTATTATTATTATTATTATTATTATTATTATTATTATTATTATTATTTATTATTATTAACATTAGTTTTGCCTTTTGCTGATTATCTTTATCGATTAGAGCAATAAGCGCGCGAAATCAGCGATAGATGAGGGTAGAGCAGGTCCCATTGTATCCCTGGGCAAACCACAGACTCTGGAACTCTAAAATGAGAACCGATTGGACTAATGAGCCAGTGGTCTTGTTAGTCGTGGTGACTCTCATAATGGAATGAAAGGTGTGGTGATAAGTAAATTCGTTACCTTTACGGTAATTGTGGATGATTAGATAAACTAAGTCTGCTGTAGGCAGGAAGATAATTCATGGTATTTTGTTGGTCAGTTAAACCCTCTGAGATCCAATGGTCCAATGATTAAAAAAAAAGTTCAACAATTACCGGCTCAAGGGAGTACGAGAACATTATTATTCATTTTCTTTCTATCATCACCTATGTATTGTATTTTCAACTTCTCTCTCTCTCTTCTCTCCACACACACACAACACTCACACACACTCACACACACACATACTATATATATATATATATATATATATATATATATATATATATATATATATATATATGACAGGCGAAATATGGTTTGTGTTTAGGAAGTGATGGTTAGATTGTGTCTAAAAATGTACATTTCCTGTCTGATTATTTTTTAAAAAATGCATTTGATTCCTTTTCTGTTGTTGCTATCTTTGTCATCCTATATAAGATTTTATGTGTGTGCTTTGAAGATGAGTTTTCACTGGTCTTTAAAAGAGAAAAAAAGAAAAAATATTTTTCTCTATTCTAGTTATTCTCGTGATTATGTAGTAGTATCTGATGGACTATGCTCATATTGAGTTTGGTCGAAATAAATTTATAATAGCCAAATGACGTTTTGTTAAGTTTTTCCTTTGAAAGTTTAAATATTGGTCTGTATATAATAAATGTATTAGTTATTATGCATTGAGCTCTCTTATAGTCCCTAAAGGAGATAAACATTATTTCTTAACGATCTCTCATATATTTAAACATTTTTGAACATTATTAAAAGAAATACTATTTTGTATTAAAACTACCCGTTTTATTGGATTTGGGGAACTACTAAGATATATGGAAAATATGTTTGGGCTTTTTTCTATAATTAGTTTTAATGTAAAGTTAATAATATACATTTCTAAATAAACAGAATATCCTGTTGTTTAGTTTTAAATCTTATGGGACACTCTTAATCATTTGCCTATAGTGGCCAACTGACTTAGAGTTACTTTCAGTATTAAAATAAATTGGAAACTAAGAGAAAATATTATAAATATGTTAAATATATACCCTCATACTTTAAAAATAAAAATGTAACGCATATTTCAATAATTGTTGTTTTAAGTTGTTAGTTACTTGCAAGGTAATAGTATAATTATAAGCATACTATTGCGCGCTTAAAATGAATTTTAGAATAGTCTTATGTTATTCAAATATTGGATTATGACTTGTTTTTTGAAATTTATAAGATTTACTTTGGTTAGTTTAAAAATCTAATGCCAAAATATTCCTTGTAGAAGAATAATTGGGGTTCTATTTAACCCATGACTGAAGAGATGAGGAGTCCATATTTTTCTAAGTGAAAACTAAAAGAATATATAATAAACATCATTTAAGAATATGTAACGCTTGTTGCAATAATTGTTGTTCTAAGTAAAGATGTACTTTTAAGGTAATAGTATAAATTTAAACATAAGACATACTACAGCTGGTTTAAAATGAATTTTATAATAGTTTCTTATTATATTTAAAAGTACAAGATAATGAATTATTTGTTGAAATTCCGAAGCTTTTCAAATGTCAGATTAGGTAGTTATAACCAATAACGACATACATGTATTTTTCTGTGTAGAAGGTCGTATGCTAAAAGTACTAAAGAAGATAAACATATCATTTCTTAATGATTTCTTAGACATTTACACATTTTTGAACATTTATTAAAAGAATTGCAATTTTGTACCCCCCACCACCACCACACACACACAACGGTTTATTGGATTTTAGAAACTAATTGAATATATGAAAAACATATAGTTTTTCCCGGGAAATAAATTCTTTTTATTGTTTCCATGCGCAATAACTTCACTTTACAGATATTTAATAATAATGGTTCTGAAATGTCTTATTGTCAAAAGAAAAAGGAGGAAAATTAATTGCCAGAATTGAGGACTTTCTGGACACAACAACTCACGGACGCGTTGAATTCAGAAAGAAGAGCAAGAAAAAATATATACATATATATATAGAAAGATAGAGAGAAGAGAGAGAGAGAGAGAGAGAGAGAGGAGAGAGAGAGAGAGAGAGTCTGTGTATGGTATTTGAGGACAGATTTTAGGTTTACGAAAAAAACAAATTAAATAGCATCAGAAAATGTATTTGAACAAAAATAGCAAACATAAAATTTAATTAAGAATTGGGTAATTTTATTCAGTGAATCTACCACTGCCTTTATACGAGGTTTTAAATCGGTTGCAAACTCTAATTAACTGATCCTTGTTTATCTCTGACATAAAATTGAACTATGCCAGTCATTAAAGAGTCTTTGGTTTTATGGGAATTTTTATTAACTTCTTTCTTAACAATCTCCACTCAATGGATTTAGATCTGGAGAATTAGGGGGAAAAATGTTAGGTGATGAAATCGTATAGTTTGTCAGCACTCCATTCTTGTGTTCCTTGAGCCGTGTTGTCATTTTCATTTTTTAATACTTTACATAAGATGTACATAAGATCTTGCAATTTTTAGAAAACGTGCAATTTTTAAATCTCCATGATCAGCCTTTAATGGCACAATCACAGCATCTCTTTTTATTTCATTAATTAACGTTGGGTCTGTCACTATAGAATTCTGTAAAATAAAATAAAAAATAAAGGGTAATCCAATTTGTTATTAATCTAAAATACATGTGTTCTAAAATACTGCCTTCACATTAATACAATGTGTGTCAAAAAATATCGACATTTTTTGTACTTTTTGACACACCTTGTATCCTGAAAAAATAAAGGTTCCATTCATTGTTCATTTCTATCTGGGTAACTACAGCTTCAAATTTGGCAATTTTATGACACACCTTGTTTTCTGAAAAAAATTGACGTTCCATACATTTTCCATTTCTATCTTGGTACAGCTTACTCTCTATACTTTTATAGCTCCCCATATATATATATATATATATATATATATATATATATATAGATAGATAGATAGATATATATAAATGTTGTTTTTTTAAATTGGGAGGTATTACGAAGCATTAAAAATATATAAATGAATGAACTCGATATTATGGAGTATTGGATTCACTTATTTTGTTATTATCATTTGTCATAAATTTTCAGGTTCGTTAGATACCTTTATCAAATGAATGTTATTACTGTTTAACGGCTTCCTTGTCTCTGTTGTTATCGACAGTGGCAGCGTCTGTGAAATATTTATAATAACGGAGAATTCCGATGTCTGCGTTCAATCCCTTCACGTGCGTTTGTAATTTTAGAATCCATTTAGTTTCTGGTTGTTTTTTTAGATTGCATTGTTGGGAATGCGTGTTCTAATAAAATGCATTTGAGGTGTGTAAGGTTGTGTGATAAGGTGTTAGAATGAAGTGCTATTGTACTATCCGGGGATTGAGATTTATAGTGGATTTGTGGTTATTTAGTCTTAGTCTAAAGGGTGTTGATGTTTCTCCCACTTATCCGCTATTTCTGCATTGTATGCAGTATATATAGTATATTATGTTAGCGCTATCGCATGTTAGGTGTGGCGGATGGATTGTTATGTTTGTGTAGGGTATTTTTATTTCGGTTTCCGTATGTATGTGGCTGCAAATTTGGCATCTAGGCTTGTTGCATCGTTTATTACCTTTCCGTACGGTGTTATGTAAATTTTTCCTGGATGCAGTGAGAATGTTACGTAGGTTGGGTGGTTGTTTTTTTTGCGTTGATGGGCGGGATTTTAAAGATGGACTTTGTTGTAGGGTCGGTTTGTAGGGTTTTATATTGTTCAGTGAGTAGCTTAGTCAATTTGTGCATGTGTCGACCGTGGTGAAATACCATAGGGATTCGGTCATTAGTTTGGTGTGATTTGTATACGAGTAGTTCTTGTCTATTAAGAGATGATGCTTTGTCGAATGCTTTTTTTATTAATTTTATGGGGTAGTCACTATTTAGGAATTTTCTTGCTAAGTTGGCTGTGTGTTGTATATATTCTTGTTGGTCTTCACATATGCGTCTTAGTCTTATGCATGCACTATATATTATCGATTTTTTTTAGTTTATGGGGGTGGTTGCTGTTATAGTTTAGAAATGTGTGGTTATCAGTGGTTTGGTGTAAAGAGTGATGTTTATGGTATTATTTCTTAATTTTTGGTAATGTCTAGGAAAGGGATCAAGCTGGTGGAGTATTCTATCGAGAATTTGATAGATTGGTGGTAGCTGTTAAAGTGTGTGTGGAAGTCTAGGAGGCTGTATATATATATATATATATATATATATATATATATATATATATATATATATATATATATATATATATTGGAAGTGTATGTGTGTGTGTTTCTCTCTCTCTCTCTCGCTCTCTCTCTCTCTCTCTCTCTCTCTCTCTCTCTCTCTCTCCTCNCCTCGTTTGTCTGCTTGTCTATGTAGATTACTGCCACTGTGGCATTTCGTGCGTGAGTTATCAGTAATATATCAAACGTTTGTGCACAATATCGAAGCATTAAAAGAGAACAGTGACTACGTTAACCTTTTGCCTCCGGGATCTTTTAGCATTCAAAGATTTTACCTATATTATTGCACAGTCCACTGAATTACTTCTAATCACTCGGGTGAATATTAAGAATTTATATTCTTCACCATCGAATGTAAATTCGTATAGAATATAGCCATATCTACTGTCAGTGATTATACACTCAAATCAAGGCCTGTACCTCTTTTCCGCTTCCCCAGTTATTCACAAGGCACAATGTGAGTGTATAATTATATATATATATATATAATATATAACAGTGTGTCAATAATAAGTTCGAGACTTGAGCTGTATTTACGAAGATAGGAATGAACAAATATGTAACGTTATTTTTCAGAATACCAAGGTGTGTTAAAATAAGTGCAATTTTAAATCTGTATTCATCGGTAGAGTAAATGAAGAATAATGTACATCGTAATTTTCACAATAAAACATGGTATTAAAAATACCGAACGAATTAAATCTCGCCAGGGTAAGATTGCACAAAAGTATTATATATATATATATATATATATATAATATATATATATATATATATATATATAACAAGGTGTGTCAAAAAGTATCGAGGTGTTTGGTTTTTTATACAATTGTATGTGAAAAATTAAGTTACATTTTACTTTCATTCTACTCGATAATACAGATTTAAAATCTGCACTTTTTAACACACCTTGTATTCTGAAAAAAAATAACGGTATAGATATGTGTTCATTCCTATCTTGGTAAATACAGCTTCAATTCTGATATGTTTTGACACATCAAATATATATATATATATATATATATATATATATATAATATATATATATAATCGCATGCCTGTGAATATAACTAAAAGAGGTACAGAGCCCTTGGCTTGCAGAAGTGTGAATTAATCCTGACAGGTAGATATGGCTATATTCTATATCCGATTTTAATTCGTATGTGTGAAGAAGATAAATTCTTAATATTCCCCAGTGAATTGAGTAATTCAGTGGCTGATGTCAATAATATTAGGTTGAAAATCTTTGAATGCTAAAATATCGAAGGGCAAAAGGTTATAGTAAAGTAAAAATGCTTTTTAAATGCTTTTGCGTCATTGTCGCACAAACGTTCTGACATATTACATATGTATATACGCAAAATGACACGTGCATATCATAGAACACAACAAACGACACACACACACAAGAGAGAGAGAGAGAGAGAGAGAGAGAAGAGAGACGAGAAGAAAAGGAGAGAGAGAGAGAGAGAGAAGACACACACATACACTTCCATATAGTATATATATATATACTATATATATATATATTATATATATATATATATATATATACAGCCTCCTAGACTTCCACACACACTTTAGACAGCTACCACCACATCAAAATCTCGATAGAATACTCCACCAGCTTGATCCCTTTCCTAGACATTACCACAAAATTAAGAAATAATACCATAACATCACTCTCACCAACGATGTAACACACATTCTAAACTCATAACAGCAAACCACCCCCATAAACTAAAAAAAATCGTATAATATATAGGCATGCATAAGACTAAGAGCATATGTGAAGACCAACAAGAATAATACAACACACAGCCAACTTAGCCAAGAAAATTCCTAAATAGTGACTACCCCATAAAATAATAAAAAAAAGCATTCGACAAGCATCATCTCTTAATAGACAGAACTACTCGTATACAAATCACACCAAACTAATGACCGAATCCCTATGGTTATTCACCACGGTCGACACATGCACCAATTGACTAAGCTACTCACTGAACAATATAAAACCCTTCAAACCGACCCCACACAAACATCGTTTAAAATCCCGCCCATCAACGCAAAAAAACAACCACCCAACCTACGTACATTCTCCACTGCATCCAGAAAAATTTACATAACACCGTACGGAAAGGTAATAACGATGCAACAAGCCTAGATGCCAAATTTGCAGCCACATACATACGGAACTAACAAATACCCCCACAAACATAACAATCCATCCGCACTTAACACGATAGCCCGCTAACTATCATATACTGCATACATGCAGAAATAGCGGATAGTGGGGAGAAAACATCAACACCCTTTAGACTAAGACTAAATAACCACAAATCCACATAAATCTCAATCCCCGCATAAATACGATAGCACTTCATCTAGACACCTTATCACACAACCTACACACCTCAATGCATTTTATTAGAACACGCATTCCCAACAAGCAATCTAAAAAAACAACCAGAAAATAAATGGATTCTAAAATTACAAACGCACGTGAAGGGATTGAACGCAGACATCGAATTTCTCCGTTATTATAATATTTCACAGACGCTGCCACTGTCGAAACAACAGAGACAAGGAAGCCGTTTAAACAGTAATAACATTCATTGTTATAAAGTTATCTAACGAACCTGAAAATTTATGACAAATGATAATAAAATAAAGTGAATCCAAGTACTCCATAATATCGAGTCATTCATTTATATATTTAATGCGTCGTAATAACTCCCCAATTTAAAAAAAAGAACTTTATATTATATATATTATAGTATATATATATTAATATATTATATATATATATAATTATATATATATATATAAGGAGCTATAAAAGTATAGCAGAGTAAGCTACCAAGATAGAAATGGAAAATGTATGGAACGTCAATTTTTCAGAAAACAAGGTGCGGTGTCATAAAAATTGCACAATTTGAAGCTGTAGTTACCCAGATAGAACATGAAAATGAATGGAACCTTTATTTTTTCAGGATACAAGGTGTGTCAAAAAGTACAAAAAATGTCGATATTTTTTGACACACATTGTATTAATGTGAAGGCAGTATTTTAGAACACATGTATTTTAGATTAATAACAAATTGGATTACCCTTTATTTTTTATTTTATTTTACAGAATTCTATAGTGACAGACCTTACGTTAATTAATGAAATAAAAAGAGATGCTGTGATTGTGGCATTAACGGCTGATCATGGAGATTTAAAAATTGCACGTTTTCTAAAAATTGCAAGATCTTATGTACATCTTATGTAAAGTATTAGAAAATGAAAATGACAACACAGCTCAAGGAACACAATAATGGAGTACTGACAAACTATACGATTTCATCACCTAACATTTGTCCCCCTAATTCTCTAGATCTAAATCCATTGAGTGGAGTTTGTTAAGAAAGAAGTTAATAAAAATCCCCATAAAACCAAAGACTCTTTAATGACTGGCATAGTTCAATTTTATGTCAGAGATAAACAAGGATCAGTTAATTAGAGTTTGCAACCGATTTAAAACCTCGTATAAAGGCAGTGGTAGATTCACTGAATAAAATTACCAAATTCTTAATTAAATTTTATGTTTGTTATTTTTGTTCAAATACATTTTCTGATGCTATTTAGTTTTTTTTCGTAAACCTAAAATCTGTCCTCAAATACCATACACAGACTCTCTCTCTCTCTCTCTCTCTCTCTCTCTCTCTCTCTCTATATATATATATATATATATATATATATATATATATATATATATATATGTATATATTTTTTCTTGCTCTTCTTTCTGAATTCAACGCGTCCGTGAGTTGTTGTGTCCAGAAAGTCCTCAATTCTGGCAATTAATTTTCCTCCTTTTTCTTTTGACAATAAGACATTTCAGAACCATTATTATTAAATATCTGTAAAGTGAAGTTATTGCGCATGGAAAGAATAAAAAGAATTTATTTCCCGGGAAAAACTATATGTTTTTCATATATTTAATTAGTTTCTAAAATCCAATAAACCGGCTGGGGTGGATACAAAATTGCATTTCTTTTAATAAATGTTCAAAAATGTGTAAATGTCTAAGAAATCATTAAGAAATGATATGTTTATCTTCTTTAGTACTTTTAGCATACGACCTTCTACACAGAAAAATACATGTATGTCGTTATTGGTTATAACTACCTAATCTGACATTTGAAAAGCTTCGGAATTTCAACAAATAATTCATTATCTTGTACTTTTAAATATAATAAGAAACTATTATAAAATTCATTTTAAACCAGCTGTAGTATGTCTTATGTTTAAATTTATACTATTACCTTAAAAGTACATCTTTGCTTAAAACAACAAGCGTTACATATTCTTAAAGGATGTTTATAATATATTCTTTTAGTTTTCACTTGGAAAAGATGTGGACACCTCATCTCTTCAGTCATGGGTTAAATAGAGCCCCAATTATTCTTCTACAAGGAATATTTTGGCATTAAATTTTTAAACTAACCAGAGTAAATCTTATCTTATCTTATTATAATGGAGATTGTGTGTTTTTCTGTCTGTAACCGAAACTATATTACTACTCAAGTCACAATTCTCTTAGTTATTGACATCACATTGTCAATGATTTTATTTTTATTTTAACCTCAATTATTAATAAAATTGTTTTACATTATTAATACTGTTAGCCATATCTACATACTAACAACATGCAATTGTATTTATATATACAACAAAGTATTTAATAAATATTTGCTCAGTGTTATTGATTTCTAACTGTTTGGTTTTATTTTAATGAATATAAGCAAAAATCTCTTAAATGAATCTTAAAAGAAATCCATTAACAAGAAAAAAATAACTGTCATTTTATTCTTTACTTCCTATTTTAACTAAATACTTAAATTAGAAAAAATAACAATGAAAGACGAGAGTGATGGAAGAGTAAGTTTCAGTTGTTCTATTTTTCGATTATGCCCCCCTCTGTTTCAAATCTTTTCATCTGCATTCTTATTTAGTATCATTAGTCTTTCTAATTTAATATAATAGTTTATTACATTAAAACTTAAATACTTGCACCCGGAGGGTGCATATATTTGCTAGTAAATTTAAAGAAACATGTCATAATCCAATAATTTTAATATCATAAGACTATTCTAAAATTCATTTTAAGCGCGCTATCGTATGCTTATAATTATACTATTACCTTGCAAGTAACTAACAACTTAAAACAACAATTATTGAAATATGCGTTACATTTTATTTTTAAAGGATGAGGGTATATATTTAATATATTTAAATATTTTCTTTAGTTTCCAATTTATTTTAATACTGAAAGTAATTCTAAGTCAGTTGGCCACTATAGGTAAATGATTAAGAGTGTCCCAAAAGATCATTAAAATTAAACAACAGGATATTCTATATATAGAAATGTATATTATTAACTTTACATTAAAACTAATTATAGAAAAAAGCCCAAATATATCTTAGTAGTTCCCAAAATCCAATAAAACAGCTAGTTTTAATATAAAATAGTATTTCTTTTAATAATGTTCAAAAATGTTTAAATATATGAGAGATCGTTAAGAAATAATGTTTATCTCCTTTTGGGGCTATAAGAGAGCTGAATGCATAATAACTAATAAATTATTATATACAGACCAATATTTAAACTTTCAAAGGAAAAATTTAACAAAACCGTCATTTGGCTATTATAAATTTTATTCGACCAGAACTCAATATGAGCATAGTCCCATCAGATAAACTACTACATAATCACCGAGAAACAAACTAGAATAGTGAAAATATTTTTTTCTTTTTTTTTCTCGGTGATTATGTAGTAGTTTATCTGATGGGACTATGCTCATATTGAGTTCTGGTCGAAATAAATTTATAATAGCCAAATGACGGTTTGTTAAATTTTTCCTTTGAAAGTTTAAATATTGGTCTGTATATAATAAATTTATTAGTTATTATGCATTCAGCTCTCTTATAGCCCCAAAAGGAGATAAACATTATTTCTTAACGATCTCTCATATATTTAAACATTTTTGAACATTATTAAAAGAAATACTATTTTATATTAAAACTAGCTGTTTTATTGGATTTTGGGAACTACTAAGATATATTTGGGCTTTTTTCTATAATTAGTTTTAATGTAAAGTTAATAATATACATTTCTATATAAATAGAATATCCTGTTGTTTAATTTTAATGATCTTTTGGGACACTCTTAATCATTTACCTATAGTGGCCAACTGACTTAGAATTACTTTCAGTATTAAAATAAATTGGAAACTAAAAGAAAATATTTTAAATATATTAAATATATACCCTCATCCTTTAAAAATAAAAATGTAACGCATATTTCAATAATTGTTGTTTTAAGTTGTTAGTTACTTGCAAGGTAATAGTATAATTATAAGCATACGATAGCGCGCTTAAAATGAATTTTAGAATAGTCTTATGATATTAAAATTATTGGATTATGACATGTTTCTTTAAATTTACTAGCAAATATATGCACCCTCCGGGTGCAAGTATTTAAGTTTTAATGTAATAAACTATTATATTAAATTAGAAAGACTAATGATACTAAATAAGAATGCAGATGAAAAGATTTGAAACAGAGGGGGGCATAATCGAAAAATAGAACAACTGAAACTTACTCTTCCATCACTCTCGTCTTTCATTGTTATTTTTTCTAATTTAAGTATTTAGTTAAAATAGGAAGTAAAGAATAAAATGACAGTTATTTTTTTCTTGTTAATGGATTTCTTTTAAGATTCATTTAAGAGATTTTTGCTTATATTCATTAAAATAAAACCAAACAGTTAGAAATCAATAACACTGAGCAAATATTTATTAAATACTTTGTTGTATATATAAATACAATTGCATGTTGTTAGTATGTAGATATGGCTAACAGTATTAATAATGTAAAACAATTTTATTAATAATTGAGGTTAAAATAAAAATAAAATCATTGACAATGTGATGTCAATAACTAAGAGAATTGTGACTTGAGTAGTAATATAGTTTCGGTTACAGACAGAAAAACACACAATCTCCATTATAATAAGATAAGATAAGATTTACTCTGGTTAGTTTTAAAAATTTAATGCCAAAATATTCCTTGTAGAAGAATAATTGGGGCTCTATTTAACCCATGACTGAAGAGATGAGGTGTCCACATCTTTTCCAAGTGAAAACTAAAAGAATATATTATAAACATCCTTTAAAGAATATGTAACGCTTGTTGTTTTAAGCAAAGATGTACTTTTAAGGTAATAGTATAAATTTAAACATAAGACATACTACAGCTGGTTTAAAATGAATTTTATAATAGTTTCTTATTATATTTAAAAGTACAAGATAATGAATTATTTGTTTGAAATTCCGAAGCTTTTCAAATGTCAGATTAGGTAGTTATAACCAATAACGACATACATGTATTTTTCTGTGTAGAAGGTCGTATGCTAAAAGTACTAAAGAAGATAAACATATCATTTTCTTAATGATTTCTTAGACATTTACACATTTTTGAACATTTATTAAAAGAAATGCAATTTTGTATCCACCCCAGCCGGTTTATTGGATTTTAGAAACTAATTAAATATATGAAAAACATATAGTTTTTCCCGGGAAATAAATTCTTTTTATTCTTTCCATGCGCAATAACTTCACTTTACAGATATTTAATAATAATGGTTCTGAAATGTCTTCAT
>CM042141.1:137039365-137049420 GCA_023376005.1 Doryteuthis pealeii
CTCGTTGTGTTTGTCTATGATATGCACGTGTCATTTGTGCGTATAACATATGTATATATGTCAGAACGTTTGTGCACAATGACGGAAAAGCATTTAAAAGAGACATTTTTACTTTACTTAACCCTTTTGCCCTCGGATCTTTTAGCATTCAAAGATTTTCAACCTAATATTATTTGACAGTCCACTGAATTACTCAATTCACTGGGGAATATTAAGAATTTATATTCTTCACCATAGAATTAAAATTCGGTATAGAATATAGCCATATCTACCTGTCAGGATTTATTCACACTTCTGCAAGCCAAGGGGCCTGTACCTCTTTTCCGTTCCCCAGTTATTCACAAGGCCATGCAATTATATATATATATATATATATATATATATATATATATAAAGTGTGTCAAAACATATCGAGATTGAAGCTGTATTTACCAAGATAGGAATGAACAACATATGTAACGTTATTTTTTCAGAATACAAGGTGTGTTAAAAAGTGCAGATTTTAAATCTGTATTCATCGAGATAGAAATGAAGAATAAATGTAACGTTAATTTTCACAATACAATGTGTATAAAAAATACCAAACACCTCGATACTTTTTGATACACCTTGTATATATATATATATATATATATATATAATATATATATATATATATTAATATATATAATATTATATTGTGGAATCTTAACCTACGAGTTTAATTCGTTCGGTTCACAACTTAGTTTCCTCGTATATCATATCAAACATTGAAATAGACTGATATGACATTAATCTGTTCCAGGAGACAGAAAAAATCACTCAATTTTTTTTTACGTTTCTTTAGATGAGAAAAAATCATTGTATTGCATAGAAACATAATAGAATAGAAGGTAATGAATTATATGTTGTAATATATTTTAATGATTTTACTTATATAGAGAGAGGAATACCTTGGCGTAACTAATGGGTTTTCCGACTAGTCACTTATATTATGTTGTATACCCTCTTCATTACTTACTTCTTTCTTACTCTATTCTTCTGGCCGTCTTTGGAATCTTATAACATCTTGTCTTGGTCTGGAATCTTCTAAGGTCTGGACTTTCTTGGGGACTTCGCGTCTGGTCTTCTATTGGGGATTTCTCTTTATCAGAAGCCCTGTGTCGTTAGTTTTTAGAGGTAATAACACAAGACTCCGATTTGCTTTGATCATATTTTATTCTCGAAATCCCCCACCAGAATACCTGCGCAGATCGACGAGTCGGTCGTGTGTATAACGCGACTCACCACCGTCGTGGTTTCTCACCGACTGACTAAAATATATTTCTAATTTAAACTGGAATAGGGTCTCCTCCACCGATTCTCACGGTATCCACCGGAAGGAAGGATCAGGACAGGTCAAGCCTTGTCATTCAAATCCTTCAAGGCCATGGGCTGCAGCTTATAACAGCCATTTTGATTTCTACACTATTGCACATAAATATTAGGTATCTAATAATTATGTAACACTTAGTCAATGTCTTGCTTTATGTTAAGAGCTTAAATTTGAGGCACGAGGGATCTTCAGCTACGCTTATGTTAATAAATTTACTAAAAAAATATAAAATTCCCAAATTCATTATACCATAGAAAAATATTATTTATGAAAAAATAAATATTAAAACATATTACAATACATAATTCTGTACTTTCTATTGTATTATGTTTTTATACAAAATACTGCTATTTTTCTAATAAAAAAAACGCAGCAATAAATTTACTGTGATTTTTGGGGTGGGGAGGTGGTGGTGTAACAGATTAATGGGATTTCAATTAATTTCACTGGGGATAATTGATT
Organism: Doryteuthis pealeii; assembly: GCA_023376005.1. Classification (NCBI taxonomy): domain Eukaryota; kingdom Metazoa; phylum Mollusca; class Cephalopoda; order Myopsida; family Loliginidae; genus Doryteuthis; species Doryteuthis pealeii. The sequence continues at coordinate 137,041,182 of CM042141.1, forward strand.
TGATATACGAGGAAGATGAGTTACGAGTGGAACGAATTAAACAGTTTTTTTTTTTACATTCTATTTTTTTAATTAAATAAACATACAAAAGAAACTACCGGGTTTGTTTTTAGGATGGTGGTACGGATTAGCGGCATTTCTATTAATTTCACTGGGGATAATTGATTTGATATACGAGGAAAATGAGTTACGAGTGGAACGAATTAAACTGTTATGCTAAGGTATGAATGTATCGAAAAAATAAACATTTAAACCTATTATAGCATACGACTTGTTACATTCTGTTTTTTAATTAAATAAACATACAAAATAAACTAACGGATTTGTTTTTAGGATGGTGCTACGGATTAGTGGCATTTCAATTTATTTCGTTTGTGAAAATTCATTTGGTATACGAGGAAATTGAGTTACGAGTGAAACGATTAAACTTTTATGTCAAGGTATGATTGTATACACAAATTGTTATAGGTGATATTCCCTATAGACTAATGGAATGCGCCGACAGTTACTATAAGTAACAGGGACAATTATGGCTCGTAGAGTAAGCCAATACGAGTCAGCTCATAACTCTATTTGTCGGACATAATTCCCACTTCTCTGTACTGTAATCGTCTACTCTTTTGTTAATACATTTTCCTACATTTGTTACCCGTCGTTTTGTTCTGACCCCTTAAAACTCCACAACACAAATAAACATTTAAACATAATACATTCTATTTTTCTATTTAAAAAAAAACGTTTTTTTGTGGGGGGGGGTACGGATTAGTGGCATTTCAATTTATTTCAATAAAAATGATTTGATATACGAGGAAATTGAGTTACGAGCAGAACGTATTAAACTCGTAAGTCAAGGTATCACTATATTTGTTGATCCGTCGATTTGTTGCGGAACTGTTCTATTTAGACAACTGAGGTAATCAAAAAAGAAAAATAATTATGAGATTGTTAAGTTTTCTATTAGGCAGGTGACATCTGGTTAATTTCGTAATCAAGTGTTTTTTTTCTTTTTGTAGATTAAAAGGAATTCTAAAGAATCATTATTCAAACGGACTCAGAGTTAAAATTATGTTTACGATTTTCTTATTAATTATTTTCAAGTTTTCAGGCGAAATTCAAATATGAAATATTTGGAATTAAATAACATCAGGATCTAAAACGCTCAAGGCAAGTCGATTAGCCTATGTAGCCAGCATAGTTTATGCCTTGAATATATATATATATATATATATATATATATATATATATATATATATATATATTTATAATACTAAAGCTGAGCGAATCAATGATTGTTTCCCACAGGTTAGGTTAATCTCTAATGACTAAAATTAAATACTATAATATTCCTTACTTCTGGGATTGAATTATGTTTGAAAGAAAGAAAATCATCATTTTGATTAGAATTAGTCATAAAGTAACCCATCTCTCACTTATCATTTTTTATAAACTTACGCAATTGCTGGAGGTATTGTGTTATAAGCCGTGACGTCGTTTTGGTAACAGCGATCCACCAAATCTCTATTATAATATACACACACACACACACACACACACACACACGCATATATATATATATATGTATATATTTATTTCACCCTTAAGCGGAGAAATACAAAATATGGTTCCCACAAATACAAACATATATAAATTAATTGACTTTCCCTGCATTTATTAACAGGCAGTCTTGACGAAAAGAGGCTAACATGCTGCTTTGAAAATAATGATAACACTCACACCTTCAATATATTGAACACTCTAATTAATATATATTTATATATATATACGAATAAAATCATATGGTATAAATATGAATCGCTTAAAATATACCGACTTAAATTTCTCGCATTAGCACCAATCTTCGGGGTATTTGTTGGTCTGCCATCGTTTTGAAATATATAGTTGGGTTGTACCCATTTTTGATGTAGCGGGTGTATTACACACCCGTCGTCATCCCCTACCCAATGCCGGAAGTCACTAAGCAGAATTTGTGTTTATTTTTATGTCTGCATTTATTTGTTAACTCTGTGCTGGGTCAAGAAATTCTGCTATTATCAATTTTTCTTACAGTCACAGTATACATGTATTATCATTATCTTTGTGTGAGTGTGGTTTTTTGAATAATTTTCCATTTCACACACACACACACACACACACACACACACACACACACACACACACACACACATATATATATATATATATATATATATATATATATGATGGACTCTCTCGTTGATTTTCAACGCATGAGGGTTCATACAATGAACACCCACACAGTGATTTGTTTATAGTGGTGAAGGCTTGTGTTGGTAGGAAAGAATTGGTGTATAAGCAATGCCACTAACCCAATCACTGACTGACCCCAGGAATTTTGAATTCATAGTTTTCCCTCTCCTAGACTGGTTACCTACCCAAGGTTAAAGAGCACAGTCTGCCCTACTATTTTCCATAGCTTGAGGGAGAATATACGGATTCATATCTTTCCCAAGGGTATTAGCGCTATGTTAGATGCAAACAGCCTCGTCTGGGATATGAACTCGGGTCGACAAATCCATTTCAAACGACTCTAACCATTATGCCACGCGCTTCTTTCTCTCTCTCTCCCCCTTCTCTCTCTCTCTCTCTCTCTCTCTCTCTATATATATATATATATATATATATATATATATATATATATATATAGGGCGTTCGGCTAGAAACCACAAGGTTCCTAGTTCGATACCGGTCCTCGCCAACTCAGCGTATGAGTAGCACAGGAACTGTGCGGTAAAGTCAGGAGCTGATGGTAGGTGTGGTGCTCCACCTCAGATGACAAAACTATTTCCTTGGTCTAGTGCTATTGAAAAGGGATAGACTCCCTCGCTGACTGGCTGATACCGACTTTATGCCGCGCCGATGACTTTTACTTTTTTTACTTTATATATATATATATATATATATATATATATATATATATATATATATAATTGATTCCAGGCTTGAAAAAATGTGTTGCCCTACAATCATTACTATTACAATTATCCCTAGATATCTAAATCCGAACAAGTATTATGTAAGGCAATGTGTGTGGAAACTAAGTGCCGTCGTTTAAAATGATATTCCACGTAACAGCTGGCAGTGATATCAAACAGGATTCTTTCATGTTTCAAGCTGAAAGACGTTTCTAGATTTTTCACTTCCAACATAAAATTCATCTGTGATAGCCGAGTGTAAAATTGTTCTATTAACCTCCACACAATTCTTTTCTAAAAGCTTCAAAGAGAAATCCCAAACATCTGTCCGTGATTCCATCTATGCACTTTGCTGTGTGTTAATTTAAAACTAGTAAGGTTGTGTTAACGCTACTACTTTCATGCGATTTCAGTGTTGATCTGATCTCCGAAAAAATCGCTTTTGGAGATCTTCTGACATAGAATGTAGGTCATAAAAGGCTTTTGCAAGTTCAATCGCTTCCTATAGAAATCTATGTCAGTAGGCGACTCCACTGACTTTAGATCATATATATATATATATATATATAATATATATATATATATATATATATATATATATATATATATATATAAAGGGTGTGTGATTAAAAGAAATCGTGATTGAAGCTGATTTTACCAAGATAGAAATGAACAAGGAATGTAACGTCATTATTTTCAGAAAACAAGGTGTGTCCTAATAGTGCCGAGTTTGAAGCTGTATTTACCAAGATAGGAATGAGCAATAAATGGAAAGTTTTTTTTCAGAATACAAGGTGTGTCAAATAATAAAGAATCTCGATACAACTTTGACACACCTTTATATATACATACATACACACACACGAATATATATATATATAATAATCTTTAAAGAAAGGAACACTTTACAAACGGTCATTTGACTATGATAATTAATTTCGACTAGAAACTCAAAATGAGTATAGCCTCTTCAGATAGATCTTAAAAATAACAGATTAGGTATTTGTAAAATCTATCCGAAGAGACTAACAATAATAAAAATAATGGAAAATTTTTATAAGCATAATAATAATAATAATAATAATAATAATAATAATTGCACACGAAAAAACCTGGACATGGTTAAGAAAAGGAAACCTGAAGAGAGAAACTGAATCACTAATAATTGCTGCTCAAAATAATGTCATAAGGACAAACTATATCAAAGACAAAATTTATAAGACCGAACAAAATAATAAATGTAGACTATACGGTAATAGAAATGAGACTGTAAACCATTTACTATGCGAATGTAGCAAATTAGCACAACGGGAGTTCAAAACTAGACACGACTGAGTTGGGAAGGTGATCCACTGGGAATTATGCAAAAAATTAAATTTTGACCACACAACAAAATGGTATATGCATATTACAAACCAGAATCTGTTCTTGAGAACGAAACGCATAAAATTCTCTGGGACTTTGAGATAAAAACGGATCACCTTATAACAGCAATAAGACCAGACCCAGTGCTGATTAACAAAAAAAAAGAACTTGTCAACTGGTGGATTTTGAAGTTCCAGCAGATCACAGGGAAGGAAGGAAAATGAAAAAATGGAAAATATCTGGACCTTTCAGAGAGCTGAAAAAGTTATGGAATATGAAAGTGAAAGTGATGCCAATTGTAGTTGGTGCACTTGGAACGGTCCCAAAAGGATTAGAAAAGGGTTTGGAAAGTTTGGATATCAGAGGAAGGATTGAGACCATTCAGAACACTGCACTGCTGCAATCTGCCAGAATACTCATAAGAGTCCTGGAGACCTGAGGAGATTGCTGTCACTCAGACTCCAGTGAAAGACCATCCGCTAATGCTGATGTGAAAACTCAAAAGGAGTAAATAATAATAATAATAATAATAATAATAATAATAATAATAATAATAATAATAAAACAATAAAAATATGCATAATTTTTGAAAATTGTGAGGAATAATGATATCGTGTATATTTATTTTTTGTCTTTTTTAATCATGCATTTGCCTAACCACTCCACATGAACAGGATGTGACACAAGGTCGATTTTTAAGCAGAATTTGACAGGTTTGAATTCAGAGTTTTCCTTCTCCTAGACCTGTTGGCATACCTAGGTTAAAGAGCATCTGTAAACCGCTATTTTGTTTAATATATAAATACACTTGAATGTTATTAGATAAGGCAACAGTATTAATAATGTTAATCAATTTTATTAACAATTGAGGTTTAAGTAAAAAATTAAATCTTAGATAATGTGATATAAATAACTAAGGGAATTGTGACTTGAGGAGTGATATAGTTTTTGGTTACAGACAGACAAACCACAATCTCCATTATAATAAGATAAAAATAAAAAGCAATATATACAATAAATGTAATATATGTGTTCTGTGCAGAAAAATTTTAATACTGACCACGCATTTGCTTTTCAAGCAAAAAACGTCGCTCTATTAAAATAAAACCGAGTTCATGAGCTTCAAAAAGAAAGGAGACCTCACACCACTAGACTCTTAAAAAGTTAAAATTCACTTCCCACTAAAGATCTAACATCCACAGAAAGCGGTAATAAAATAGAATGAAAAAGTTTGACACCAAAAATTCAGTTTGGAAATCGACTCCCTGACAAATAAAACGATTCTTCCATGTTTGTCGGATTAACTCTATCGTACCATAAAAATAACTAAGACGAAATTAAGCTAGATATCACAACATAAGTATAAATATAAACCCAAACCAAGAAGCAGCTATGACCACCTGCCTCCAATATCACTAACCTGTAAGGAAAGATTGGCTTGGGGCACTGTGGAAAAGATAATGAGCTTCGGTATTACTGTGGAGGCCAAACACCAACAATGCTACACGTAATTAACCAAGAACCTACATTTATGTAAAGATACTGGATGCTGCGGAGCAGAATCGATAGTGATAGGAGGTTTGGCCATCATATATATAAATTGCGCGACAATGATGATTAATGATATAGATAAGATGGTTAAGCAAGACATGAAGCATGGAAGAATATCATTTACTTCAACAAGTAATTAGTAATAGAAATGAATACTTGTAACCACACAGCTACTCACTTACGCATATCTACCGGATACGGTTTAATGTCAGACATAAGACACTATATTTGATTGCTAGATATATGCTCGACATTTTTTCTCTTTCTTTTTTTTTCCGGACTAAATAAAAGAGATATGTAGTAAATATAACGTTGGCAAGCGCTTATGTGTCCGCATGAAGTGGAAATCAAGTTTTAATGTTAATAGCGGGAAGAGTTGAGCCAGCCAATATTCTAATCACAGGATATTTTGCCCTTCAGTGATCACAGCATCAGTTCTGATGAAACGTCGTCTCAACTTTACATTTACTTCATCGGCTTAGCAATTTACTTGAAATGATAACATTCTGCCCCGAAGAAATGTTTCACGTACAATCATTTCGTATTTTGCAAGATCTAAAGAAAATATGTTGAAGTACATGCTGACATTACTTTGTCGCATTATATATATATATATATATATATTAATATATATAATATATATAATGTAAATATATATTATATATTATATATAAATCATCAACAGACACCGTGTTTCGGCGTTTCACGCCTCTTCAGTTTGGCTAGACACAACAACTACATATGACCAGAAGTCTGACTGATTTTTTATCCCGATTTCTTACCCTCTCGCATTTGACAGCTGCCGTAAAGGGGGGGGGTTTAAACTATTAAATACTACCTTTTTATATATTTTACGATCACCGAGAGATCCGATCTGTTAACACACATGATCATTATATATATTATAATATATATGTCATTCGTTAATTAAATTTGGTATTGCTCTGTTTTTTAAAACGATATATTGAACATTTTGGGATAATTTATTATTGTCACTACAACGGAAACTTAAGCAGCAATTATATATAATATATATATATATATATTTATATATATTATATATATATATATATATAAATGGTAGTTAAATATGAATATAATTATATATATATATATATATATATTATATATATATATATATAGGTTCTGATTGATGAAAATTTCTGTTGAGTTTCGATTCCGCCTTGAAGTAGCATAGTACCTCTCACCGCTCTAAAGACAAGATACGTTTTTTTAAGTCTAGTTTTTTTAATCATTTTATCGGATATTATATATATATTATTATATATATATATATATATATATATATAATATATATATATATATATATAAGAAGGTTTGTAAAAAGGATTATGTTTTTTATTATTATCTTACATATGCGACACTGTTTCAGATCTTCTGTTATCTACTTCAAGCATTAAGTAACCATATTTTGGCAGAATATGAATATGTATGTGTGATTTCTGATACTTGATAGGTTATGTGTGAGTTTTGTAACACACTTTTTGTTTATAAGCATATATATATAGTGCTTGGCAGAGAGACTGAGAGGGGAGGGTTTTCTATAATCATAAGTAAACTTATTTTTCCTATCATTGATAGATCATGTACATCTAAGTTAGAGGAAAGACTACGTGACGTCATCGGCGTTTGGCAAATGACAGTTTCTCGCTTATGTAATTTTTGAAGAGCCGTATACTAATATTTGTATGCAGGGGATTAGAATGCATATATCTTCTAAATCCTCCTCACACGCATACATTATATATATATAATATAATATATTATATATATATATATATATATAATATATATATACCATTATACACACATATAATATATATACTATATATTATATAAGATACACACACATATATATACACCACACCATATTAATATATACTATATATATATATACAATATATATATTACTATATACATAATATATATATACATATGTACATATTATATATATTACATTATATCTGCTATATATATCTATATAGCTATATATATACACCACAATTCTAGGTATATATACATCACATATAGATACACACATTATATATATCATACACACACTTATATATACATACTATATTACAACACACCTATATATATATACTATTAATAAACATTTTATATATAACACATATTATCTGCATATATATTACTATATAATATATATATATATACTATATATACACGCATATTTATATATACACACACCACAACACATATCATATTACGTAATGTATATTCTTATACATCATATGCTATATGTGTGATCGCGGTATGAGTACGTTGTGCCGCGATGTGCTGTGATCTCTTATAATATTGGAATATGCGTATGTGTTTTTATCTCTCTCTTT
>CM042141.1:137052020-137054520 GCA_023376005.1 Doryteuthis pealeii
TATATATATATATATATATATATATATATATATATATATAAGTTAAAAGAAAGGAAATGAATCCGACAGTATGAGTATGAAAGTGAATGAAAACATCACACAATGCTATTAAATATTATATTATAAATTGTTTTTTCTCTTTAACAGGCATTGTGTGATGTTTTCATTCCACCTTTTCATATTCATATATATATATAATATATATATATATATATATATATATGTGTGTGTGTGTGTGTGTGTAAGAGTGAGTAAAAAAGTAATGCCATTTTGTTTAAGACAGTTATAATTACTAAGATATGAACATGTGTAAAACATCAAAATGAAGCCGGTCCACTGTGAATCACACTCCTACTTCAACGCATAATCACTGTTTCTCTCAATAGCAATGCACCACCTTCGAATGAGAGCATGTATCCCTCTCCCGTAAAATTCTATTGACTGTTCTTTTAGCTACTTCTTCAACACAGATTTCACTTCTTCGTCACTGGAATAATGTTTGTCTCTCTAAGCGTCTTTCCTGGGGTCGAAAGGATGATAGTCTGAAGGCGCTCAATCTGGTGAGTATGGAGGATGCGGTAAAGTTGTCCACTCAAATGCGTCGATTTTCTCCCTTGTCCTAAATCTTGTGTGTGGTCGAGCATTGTCTTGCAGAGAGAGGCCATTATCGATTGGCAAGTTGCGTCTTACTTGTCGGATTCTTGCTCTGAGTCTTGTTAGTGTCTCAATGTAGGCCTTAGTTTTATTTCAAATAATCACATGAAATAAAGAAAATGGCATTACTTTTTGACTTACCATATTATATATTGGAACCTTGGTTCTCGAACATAATTTTTTATTTCATAATTATAATCGAGAACCAACTAGTTTGAAAACTGAAACAATATTTACCATAAGAAATAATGTAAAGTAGATTTATGCATTCTGGACCATCAGATGAATGCCTATTTATGCGCCTTCAATTATATGTAATATGGAAAGACGTATTTAAACAACAGATAATACATAAAAATGTAAATACAAAAAGAAAAAAACATAATAAAACTAATCATCATCATCATCATCATCATGTCGCGCATGCAGCACGGGTATCCATGACAATCTTTCGCCAATCTTCCCTATCATTCATTACACCTGGAAGCTCCTCTGCGGAGCAGCCAGCATCTTCACATAGCTGGTCAATGTAGGTCCTTGCTGGGCGCCCCACACTTGCATGTCCATGCATTGGCTTCCACAGGAGAACTTCGCTTATGAGTTCATCCTTGCTTCTCCAACAGTGTCCTGCCTGCCTTGTCCGTCTCACTCGGATAGTTTGTGAGATGGAGGGGGACAGGTGACCGTACAGCTGTTTCCTTGTGGGGTGCTGTTTCCACGACTTATTCAAGACTGCACGCAGCATTCTTGTGCAGCTCCCATCTAGCTTATTTTCAAGAGGCTTTGTTAGGGTCCAGGTGGTGCAGCCATACAGCAGCACCGACACAACCACAGCCTGGAAGAACTGTCGCTTCAGCTTGCCAGGGAGATCGAACCTCCATATGACTGATAAACTATTTGTGGCTGACCATGCCTTTGCTATCCGTGTATTAACATCGCTCTTCGTGGAGGAGATATTACCACCTAGGTATGTGACCTTTACGGTTTTAAATACGTTTTTTCTGCGATGTGATGGTATATGTGAAGAGAAGGAATGGGAAGGGCTGTTGCTTTAAATGCAGTTATCAACTCGTGTGTTCGAAGTCCGAAAGCATAACTCAATACTTATAGTAAGGAATACTTTACTATAACTTTTGTGTCATTAAACTAAACAGTAAAAAAAGACGTTGGGGGACAAATGTTAATTCGCCCAGCTTTAGTATAATAATAGATATACATGTATGTGTATATAAGTAGGTGTGCGGAAGATAGTAAGTGATTGGTGAGTGTATGAGTTAACATTCCATATTGCTTCCATGCTTGTAAAATATCAAACATAAACTTTCTTAAGCAATCCAGATGGTTTTAAGCAATTGTAGTACAAGCCATTCAATTGCATTGCGTTCGAAGAATTTTCAATTAGTTGATTCGTTGCCCAGGTTTGACTTTGTTAATTCTATTTAATAAAGACCCGCAAGAAACACTACGTGGATAGAGCTCTCTCCTCTACTCTGTGAATCTCACTCTTCTTCTTATTCTTCTTCTTCTTCTTCTTCTTCTTCTTCTTATTATTATTATTATTATTATTATTATTATTATTATTAGTTTTCCGCACCAGCGTTAGCTGTTAGTCTTTTACTGCAGTTTGAGTAACAGAAATTGCCCTCAAGTCTCCAGGACTCTCCAGAGTATTCTGGCTGATTTCAACAATGCTGTTGCCTGGATGGTCTCAATTTTCTCTCTGATTTCCAGTTCCTCTGGACTTTTTCTAAGCTCTTAGGGTTCCTTTCTTCTTCTTCTTCTTCTTCTTCTTCTTCTTCTTCTTCTTCTTCTTCTTCTTCTTCTTCTTCTTCTTCTTCTTCTTCTT
>CM042141.1:137059520-137072020 GCA_023376005.1 Doryteuthis pealeii
GTGTCGCATCTTCCACCCTCACCCAGCATTTCACTGTCTCTATCATTCCCAAGAGAAAATGTTCTAGAGTGACACTCAATGAAACTTTTTTGTTATAAACTAAAAAGATAAAATATAATGATAAAAAATAAAAATAAAAAAAAGAATTAAAAAAAAGGGTGTTTTATATCACTTCAGTGTTTACTTCTTTTCCCGACGTCCGTCTTACTTCAGTAATGTCCAAGATTAACAGATATAAATCTAAATGCACTTTCGCCCAAAGCTCAATTATAGGTAATGGACCAAAATACTCGAAAACTTCAGCATCGAGCTGTGAATAAGGATAGATAACTTCCACTTCTATTATGGATTTTGACCATTTTCAACGACATATCAAAAGTTCAACCAACCAACCAACCAACCAACAAACCATTTCCCGTGACGCATTAGTTGGAATTTGGAATTTAACGATACGAGAGTGGAAAAAGCTAGATGGAAACTACCCAAAAATGTTATGTGCTGTCCTGAAAAAATTCTGACAAAAATATTATACTAGCAGTACCTGTGGATACACCACCGTATGAAAATCTAATTATTACAACGTTTGATATCCTTACTTAAGAGCTATTACACTTACTTCAATATGTAGAAAAGTATAATAATCTAAGCTCTCTTTCTTCTTTCCTTCCTTCCTTCTTTCTTTCTTTGTTAATACATTTCTATGTGTAGCATGTCCTTTTTATTCCCTTTTCTTTCTTTTTTTTATAAAAATGGAATGATCCATTATTTAACTGAGGTGAAAATACTCATGAGAAATAAGAATTCGGCGGATAAGCAACACCAAAAAAATCCATGGATATACATGGCTATCTTTCGCCAACCGTCCCTTTAATTCATTGCCCATGGGATGTCCTATGTACAGCATTCAGTATCCACAAAGAATTGATCAATGTTGATCAATGTTGCTAGATGACCAACGCTGACGTGTCCATGTGATAGTTTCCACAGGGGAAAGCCACTTATGGGTTCGTCTCTGTTTCTTTAGCATGTCTTGATAGGCTGAATTGGGATGCGTGTGTAATATAGACACCATTTTTATATGCATTCTCATTCAATATCTTTTTTTTTCTTTCTAATTTCATATATTTCGTTACATTAAAACTTTAATACTTACGCCCGGAGTACGCATATTTTGGCTTGTAGGATTGGTAAAATTTAAGTAAATTAACACAGGAAGGCATAAACTGGCGGTAAAATCCATTTTTATTGAGAAACATCTATTAGAAATGAATATAGTCCCATTGTATAGACTTACCTACTTCATTACCAATGTGTTCTCCTTTAAGAAATTCTTGTTTTCACACCCTACTCGATTTTCAATCCGTCTCTGTAACGCAATATTTCCTGTCTGCCTACAATTGACCAACAAAGACAAGCCATTGTCGCAAATTGACTTGCCAATGACTCGTTTCATTACTACGCCACTTGAGCTCCACTGAGAAGTAGTGCATTACAGAGGCTTTTAGGCCACTTTCCGGTCGATTAATGCGTCCATTTGGCTGTAATGTGTTCTCACCTGCAAGCCAGCGAGAATGCCAGCTACTGCCTTGTCTGTTGACTAAGATGGGTTAGGCAATAACTGCCGAAAGAGACAGTAAGAAAGGCATGGATTTTGACTGATAAAAAGAAAGAAAGAAAGGGAGAGGAGAAGTGGACAAGAGAATTGACTCATCTTTTACCCATAGAATTTGGTTACCCAGAATATTCGTCTGTCTACCTCTTCGCTAGATAGTCGGCATCTAACTTGATAAATGTCCAGGCAAGACTGACGAAGACTGGCAATTTATGCTCTTCTGTCGAATAATGGTTTTCCTTCGGTCACTGTACACATAGTAAGGGAAACCATACATAGGCACGGACAAATAACCCAATACACACACACACACACACACACACACACACACACACACACACACATATATATAATATATATATTATATATATATATATATATATATATAAATATATATATATATATATATAATATATATATATATATATATATATATATATATATATAATATATATATATATATATACATATATCCGTCTGTATCTATCTATGTATGTCTATATATCTATCTATCTATCTATCTATCTATCTATATATATATAATATATATATATATATATATTAATATAATATATAAATATATATATATATATATATATATATATATTATATACATAAATATATCCGTCTGTATCTATCTATCTATCTATATATATATATATATTATATATATAATTATAATATATATATATATATATATATATATATTGGGGAAGAATATGTGCTTAATTGAAGTTATACCTAATTTTTTAAATTTAATTAGTTGATAATTAATGAATTAGGTGGTCATATATGTTCAAATGTAAGGCTAAACAAATCGAGAAGAAGTCAATCGATTTGTTAAGCCTTACATTTGAACATATATGCCCGCCTAATTCATTAATTATCAACTAATTAAATTTCAAAAATTAGGTGTGACTTAAATTAAACACATATTCTCCCCAAAAATTGTCGGCTAAAAGCCATATAAAAATACATTGTTTTGTTTGCTTATTTCTCATATATATATATATATATATATATATATATATATATATATATATATATATATATAAGTGTGTTCAAAAAAGTAAAGTTTGTTTGGTACTTTTTGACACCTTCTTTTCTGAAAGAATTAACATTGCATTCATTGTTCATTTCTATTATGGTAAATTCAGCTTTAATCTCGATTCGTTTATGACACACCTTATATATATATATAATCCAAAAGTCCAGAGAAGAAATCTTCCTTACGACACAAGAGTTTTATTTAAAAAACCTGTCGTAGTTTGAGAGCTCAATGTGTTCCCTTAATGTTAGAGTCACAGAGCAAATATATAAGTAAAGAAATAACAAAAGACTTAGAGATTTAGCGTTATAGTCTATTTCAGGGTGCTTAGACAAATTCGCATCTGATGAATCGGGAGAGTTAGACAATTTGTCTAAGCTCCCTGAAATAGACTATAAAGCTAAATCTCTAAGTCTTTTGTTATTTCTTTACTTATATATATATATATATATAAGATAAATATATAGGTTTTACATATCTATTTATTGGGTGACAAAGGAACATTCACAACCATATTGGTTTCATGCGATGCATTCATCAGGTGAAGATGTTTCAAATGTGAGGAAAATCGAAAAAATTTCAAAAAATTTCAAAAAATTCAATAGACATGGGATGCGTGTGATTGAATAAAATGATGTGTGTATGTATGTATGTGAAGCTGAAATAGTGACCATCTCACACTACAGTATATATATATATATATATATATATATATATATATATTATATATATATATATATATATATAGCGTCAAATTTCCGTGTTAACCTCTCCGTTGGTGTAGCATCAGTAAATTATTCAAAAGTTGTCAATATGTTAATAAGATAGAGCAGTAATATTTGTAATTAGAATAAGATTAATAGCAATACAGAAATGAGAATTAAGGAATAAATAAACGAATGAAATAAGCTGCACCGGGAATTGAGAGATAAAAATATTAACTAACGTCGCCTACAACCGTTATTATCCGAAGAGAAGTTTATCTCAGCTTAACTAAGGAATTACATCGACTCAGTTAAGCGTAGGATAGGGCCCCGATAAAATAATTTGTATTGAAAACATGGTAGATATTTGCCTTTCTCCCTCTACTACTATAATTGATATATATATATATATATATATATAGATAGATAGATAGATAGATAGATAAAAGGTGGCTTACCGGTGAATATGGGCTCGATCGTTGGAGGTGCACAAAATCCAGGGGTTAAGTCCGCGATAAAACAAATACAAAGTGCTCAGTGATTTAACCCTGAAGATCCTTATGGTGAAACCCTAGTAGGTTTCTATTGTATCCTTTTCTTTAATATATATATATATATATATATGTATATGTTTTGTCAAACTATACTAACAATTCTTGTTGGACGAGGTTTTTTTATCCTTTTTAACTGGCTATCTTTTTAATATCAGATAGCAATTCACCAAAGGTTCTTTCACGAGCGCTTTATGTGCGGCTTTATACAGGCGTGAAACTGGTGGAATGTTTCCGTTGTCTCGCTTTTAAAACGAGCAGTAGCTTTGGGAATTAGACGGGCTCACGAGATCCGTTTAAACGAACAGTGGCAGTATATAATATATATATATATATATATAATATATATATATATATATATATATATATATATATATAAGTAAAGTCTTCTAAAGAGACAGTCAGCAAGTCATGGATTTGGCTGAAAGAAAGAAAGAAAGAAAGAAAGTGAAGAGCACGGACAAGAGAATTGTCCCATCTTTAACCCATAGAACTTGACTACCCTGGTTATTCATCCGTATACCTTCTCGCTAGATTGTCGGCACCTAAGTTGATAAAGGTCCAGGCAAGACTGACAAAGACTGGCAATATATACTCTTCTCTCGAATAATGGTTTTTCTTCGGTCACTTTAAACATACGCTCCAACATTTAGGGCGCTGGTGGTTGTCGTCAGTGATGTAATCCGCAAGGTTCATTGGGAAGTTTCGGGTCTTCCAACATCAGACTTCCCTCGCCTTGCTGACCCTATCAGAGGTGATCAGACTCTGGTACAACCACCAACAATGGCCGCTAAAAGACAATTGACACATTTTTTTTTTGGGGGGGGGCGGTTGTAGAACTATATCCCATTTAAATACAAAGCACCGCGCGTCTGACTGGTTGTTAGTAACAATGATATACCAAATAAGTCGGGGTTACGAATGAATACATAAGTGTTCAATACGTTTTTAGAGCAGGTGTGGTGAAATAATATAGCCAGTTCACTGGTCAGGACTATCTGCGGTGAATTAATCAAATTAATTATAATAATTCAAAATGGAAGTAAACAAAATGCATTATCATATATATATATATATATATATATAATATATATATATATATATATATATATAAAAGCTCGTTGATTTTTTTCACATTTATTTTATTATATCTTCCTATTAATTTATATTTAGTTGTCAAAAAATACCTTGACAAGGGGTGGAGGTGACACAAAATATTGGTAAAATAGAGCAATCCAAAGGCAAAACAACGGCAGTATATTTGAACTTTGATTTAGTTCTGCTTTTTGTTCAGTTTTTATATATTTCCTATGCTTCCAATAACAACGCAAACGTTCACAAGAACAATATATTTATACACAAACTAAATTCATTTATATATATATATATATATATATAATATATATAATTATATATACACCCCTCCACCCCCATCCCACACATATATATATGTGTATATAATATACATATATATATATATATATATATATATATATATATATTAATATATACACATATATAGTATGTTTGAGAGAGAGAGAGAAGAGAGAGAGATAGAGAGAGAGAGAGAGAGAGATAGAAAGAGACATGAAGCTGTGTAATAGGTATTTGAAAGAGATACTTAACCGGTCATGAAGAGAAGGCGGCCTAACTTATTATTACGCGACACGTCACATCTTTTAATTCCTCTTTTAGCTTTATCAAAAAAACATTAATTCCAACTTTTATCTAACCGCAGGTAGTAAAAAGTTGCCAGAGCTCGTTTCACTAGACGACATCCGCAGAAACTCGGTGATAGCCTGCGTATCTACCGTCACTAACTCCTAGTTGCTCCCATTAACCCCGTTGTTTATTTTTAGAACTCTGCGATGTTCGGTAGATCTTTTAAAGTTTACTAAAGTTGCTCTGATATATTTGACGGGATTTATTTAATGTCAATTTTGTAATATCCTGCTTTGAAATGTGAAATCCGTTTTTGTTTATTTTTTAATTAATTTTAAATCTTTTCGAAGGTTTTCGCTATTGTATCTAGTTTTAGATGGGGTAAATCTCTTAAAGTCTTTATTATATAATGCATTTGGTGTTTGTTTTCTCGCTTCTAATAATATATTTTTTTATTGTATAAGAAGTCATTAAGATAATTAAAAGTTATGAAAGCATATGTAGTACAATTTCCATCTTGTGTAATTATTCTCTTGTAAATCTAAAAGCCTGTTATACTAAAAAGATTTACTTATATTTTAGAAATGGATCTTCTATGTATTTGATTTAAAATGATTAGTATTAGTATTATTAGTATTAGATAAGAATACTGGAAACGATACAACTGTGTGCAAATTATTTGCACTGTCAATAATATGTGCCCCCGGGCGTAAGTATTTAAGTTTTAATGTAATGAAACATATTAGATTAGAAATACTAACGAAATTGAATAAGAACGCATACAAAAAGATTACACTTATTTCAATTACATTTTAATGGGTTTCTATATAAAATCTTTCATAGAATTAATGTTGATATGTTACAGAATAAAACAATAATATTAGAGATTAATAACCCCACGTTATTATTTATCTAACCCGGTTTTCTTAAAACCAGTATGCAAATTAACAACACCTTTATTTCTTTGTGATATGTAAGACACATTGCAGAATTTTAAACATACTCACATGAGCTGTTTTGAGGCAAATCTAACTTATAGTTTCATAGTCATCATTGATGAATAAGACTTATTCTATGCATTAATGAGTTTGTCTGTAAATTAAATACTCCTTGATAAACTTATGAATTTCCTGAGGGTATGACTTATACATTGACATTATTTCGGTTATAGACAAACAGACACTGAATATCCATTATGTTAAGATTAGTATTAGATAAGAATACTAGAAACAATAAAACTGTGTGCAAATTATTTGTATTAAGTTAATTTCTTTGACTAATGCCATATCAACCTTCATGGGTTAATTAAAGCTAAAGCCATCCTTGTAGAACCTCAGCAGTGGTCGAGTTTAAATCATAGCTGGGGGAATGAGGGTTTTATACCTTTCATAAAGACTAGTCCAAAATAAAAAGCACCCTCTGGGCGATGTAAATATGTTTTTTTTAAACATATTGCCCGAGGGGTGGGAGTAAAACTGTCAATGTCAGCGAGTTTGTACCCTAAGTAAATAAAATCCTCAAATTCATTAAAGGATTAAAAAATAAAACAATTTGAAATGTAAACTTTAAATATGCATTAAAATAAAACAAACTATATTTAGATATATAATACCAGTCATGTATTTATTAAAACTTGCTTTAAAAAAACAATGAGGACTGTCTAATGTTGCATGTTCAAATCATTTATTCTATGTTATGACGATTTTGGGTAATGTGACGTAATCAGTGACGTAATTTTTGTTACAGACAAAAACTGGAAGCGAATCTCCATTATTAATAGAAGATATTAGTTCAAAAGTAAATATTTGGAGAGAAATGTAAATAACATCATCTTGTAGCGATTTACGTTTTTTCTTTCTTTCTGTAATACGATTTATTTATGTTTATTTTGTATGCCTTTCTTTTGGTATTGTATACAAAGTAATCAGTTTAAATTGTTTTCGAGTTGGTGTAATATATCAGTTAAAAGTTCCGGCTTGCTTTTGTTATATGTTGAGACATATGTTAGGTGTTCATTGTTCTGTTTTGTGGGTTTTTGTAGTTGCATTAATGGTATTTTTTCTGTTAATTCGAATCCCTTGTTAATACTTGTTATGGTGTAGCCTTTTATTTAATTCTTTGTTGGAGGTTTTTGTCTGTTATTATGGTGTATATTCTACATGCAAGTGCGTAAGGAATGGATTTTATGCAGTTTTTTGGGTGGTGGCTTTTAAAATGTAGACATTGTTGGGTGTCTGTTGGTTTATGGTAAATGTCTGTGATGATTTGTTGCATGTTCAAATCATTTATTCTATGTTATGACGATTTTGGGTAATGTGACGTAAGCAGTGACGTAATTTTTGTTACAGACAAAAACCGGAAGCGAGTCTCCATTATTAATAGAAGATATTAGTTCAAAAGTAAATATTTGAAGAGAAATGTAAATAACATCTGCTAGTAGCGATTTACGTTTTTTTTTCTTTCTGTAATACGATTTATTTATATTTATTTTGTATGCCTTTCTTTTGGTATTGTATACAAAGTAATTAGGATAATTAAACGTTCTAAAAGCATATTTAGTACAATTTCCTTTTTATGTAATTATTCTCTTGTAACTCTAAAAGCCAATTATACCAAAAAAAGAAACATCATTATATCCGTCTCATTACATATGGAAAGAAATGTAACGGAATTTAAAAGTACATAATTTGGATATTGTAAGTTTTTACCTGCTCAAATATAATAACATATTTTATGCACTTTTATTATTTTAATTTTATCTTTTTTTTATTTGTGTGTGTGTGTCTGATTAACTGGTAATGATTATGTACCGAATTCTTATTTCTTATGATTGTCATCACCTCAGCTTAATAATGGATCATTCCTTTTTTACTATAAATAAAAAAGGGAAAAAAGGGACAGGTTACGCAGAAAAATTTAACAAGAAAGGAAGAAAGAAAGAAAGAGAGTAGGGAAAATAAAGAGTTTGGGAGCGCGTGGAAGTGATAACGCTAATATATTTCAATCGAATATAATGAAAATATGAAAAGAAGGAAATAAATTAAAAATAGTGAGAGAGTCAATATTTTGTAATAACTTTAAGATTAACATATCAAATTTTATAATAAATAAATTATCATATTGTGGTATATACATAGCTCCTGTTATTCATAATCATAGTAAGAAATTATAATATCAAAAATTTATTATAATACCAAATCCATATATACATTGGTATTTTATTACATGAATCAACTAATAGGCATAGAAATACTGATTTTATTCAACCAATGTGCCAGAAACAAAGCGCATATTATGCCACGTATATACACATAAATAGACGTACAATTTATTGAACGAATGGTTACATTCTTATATGAATAGGACAATGGAAACCAAAGTCCATACAGAGAGAGAGAGAGAGAGAGAGAGAGAGAGAGAGAGAGAGAGAGAGAGAGAGAGAGAGAGAGAGAGGGGTAGGGAGATTTCTATTAAAAATGATCATAATCACACATTCTTACTAACTATAATACCTTTACTATATCTGAATTTTCGAGACGAGCCTTGATAAATTGTATTATTATTATTATTCGGATTATTGTCCTCATCTTTATTATTAACTACACAACGTTTCAGGCGATGTACCCTTCAGCCTTCTTCAAGTATTTCTTGTCGGATACGGGAACCTACTCGAACTCGGAAAACTTCTACTCGAACTCGATAGTAACATTGAATAATTAAAACTGCTTAACACTTGTACCTGCTCATGGTTAACGGGAATGAGAACAGTCTACCTCCACACCGTGGATAAAATAAGGGGTTCGTTTCGAGGTTCCGTGAAGGTTCCCGATACGACATGAAGGTCTGCCGATTTCGACAAGAAGGTTCTCAAGTTAGATAAGGAGGTTCCCGAATTCGAGTAGAAGTTTTCCGAGTCCGACAAGAAAGATGATGGTTGCATCGGTCGAAAACGTTGTGTAGACACCAATAAAACTGAATATAATAGTCCGAATAATCCAAATAATATATATAATTCCTTTAATTGTTTTGTATTTACTAGCAAACATACTGGGTGCATATATTTAAGTTTTCATGTAAAATAATATCAAATTAGAAAGACTTACGAAATTAAATAAAACGAATATAAAAATTATTACACTTATTTATGTTATTTTTCATTGATTTCTATATAAAATTTATTTAAGATTGATCTTAATGCGTTTGAGAATACATGATAGTATTTGAAATCAGTAACATAATTCTTACGAATCAAGTTTAAATTTCTGTCGGGATGTCTGTAATGTTGAGGTCCATACAAATGTGAATGGGGTGGGAGAGACAAATCTAAAAACAAAATAAACAGAAGCCCGAGCAATGCATAAAGTATCGGGGTGAGACATAACTTTATGAGGGACCCTCCTGTACACTAACACACACACACACACACACATACACACACACACATACACACACACACACACATATATATATATATTATATATAATATAATATATATATTGAGTTGTTTTCTTATTGAAAGCGTATATAATATATATATATATATAAAGAGAGAGAGAGAGAGAGAGAGAGAGAGAGAGAGAGAGAGAGAGGAGAGAGAGATAAATAGCTATATAAAATGTTTGTTATGGGTCCAACTGGAGAAAATTAAATATGTTATTAAAAAAGAAAGTGCGCAAATTGGATTATGTTTTTTTCTTCTTGAATTCATTATTATTTCACATTTGCGACACGTGTTCCAGATCTTCTGATATCTTTTTCAGGCGTTAATTAGACATATTCTTTCCGAATATATATATATATATATATATATATATATATATATATATATATTAATATACGTATCCAGCCCCTCCTTTCCTGTTTTGTGGGAGTGTATAGAGAATTAATTTGTAACATCTGTCTTTTAGCGGCTGTGTGCTCCTGGGTGGCAGATCTTAATTTTAATGTCTTGGAATTTTATTTTACAGATGTATGTTTATATTAAGAGCCAGACCCCGTCTCTGATGGTGTTTGTTAGATTTTTGATATTTGATAGGTCGTATGTGTGTTTACTTTCTGGTCTGATGAATTTCTGTGTGTATTTGTAGTTTCCTTTCTGTTCTAATAGTTTGTGTGTGTGTGTGTGTGTGTGTGGGTGTGTGTGTGTTTGTGTGTGTGTGGGTGTGTTATGTATATGTGTCTATACTCATAGTTGTGTTGGGTATATATATATATATATATTATATATATATATATATATAATATATATATATATACATAAAAACAAAATTGATGTGTATTTACATTACATAGTTTGTATACACACACACACAGACACACACACACACACACACACACACACACACACACACACACACACACATATATATATATATATATATATATATATATATATATATATATAAAGCTAAATATGTTTTACATTACACAGTTGGGTATTTTATCATGTCGTCCATATGTTTGAGCAGTAAAGTTGTTGTTGTTGTTTTTATTGATGTGTGTGTGAGTGTATGTATGTGTGTGGTTAATTTCGGTTTAGTTGTGTGTTCTGGTATGTTTGTGTGTGTCTTTGCATGTTCCTATGTACGTTTGTCTCTGTTCATGATTGTGTTGGGTGTATTTTGGAGAGATTTTATTTTTTTATGCATGCACATATGCAAATACATTTCATAGTTTGTGTATTCTATTATGTAGATCATATATGTATGCGCAGTAAAGTTATTATTGTGTGTATGTATGTGTGTTGTTAATTTCGATTTAGTCCTGGTTTGTAATTGTCTATGAATTGTTTATTCTTTAACTAGGAGTAGAGTATAGTCATCAGTTTGGTATATTGGAATCACTTTAAAATCACCCTGATTACATTCAAAGATATGCTTTGATACATAGAAGCTTCCATTGTTAGCTAATCTAATATTGTTTTTGTAGTGAAATTCTTTTATTTAGTGATGATGTGCATCCAATGTTTTTTTATTTTTTGCAGATTGTGCATTCTATTATGGAAATTTCATTTTTTGAGGTGCAGTCAAGATTTCTATTTATTTTGAATATTGTGTGAGGGTTTTTGAATGTATAGGATGTTCCTTCTATGACTATGTTACATATCCCACAACTTTTGTTTCCGCATTTTGAGACACCCTATGTAGTGTGTTCCCCCAATTTGAACGAGGTTAATATTTGTTTAAGATTTGTTGGTTGTCTTTTGCTCTTAATTGTTTTTGTTATATTTAATTTTGTTTTTAATTTTTAAATTGTTTCCGAGTTGGTGTAATATATCTGTTAAAATTCCGGTTTGCTTTTGTTATATGTTGAGACAAATGTTAGGTGTTCATTGTTCTGTTTTTTTTGGTTTTTGTAGTTACTCTAATGGTATTTTTCTGTTAATTCGAATCCCTTGTTAATAATTGTTATGGGGTAGCCTCTCTGGAGGAGGCTTTTATTTAATTCTTTGAGTCGGATTTGTTGGAAGTTTTTTCTGTTATTATGGTGTATATTCTACGTGCAAGTGCGTAAGGGATGTATTTTATGCAGTTTTTTGGGTGGTGGCTTTTAAAATGTAGATATTGTTGGGTGCCTGTGGGTTTATGGTAAACGTCTCTGATAATTTGCCCGCTTATATTTTGAATCATGATGTCTAAGAACGGTAGTTCCTTAAAATTGTGTTCCATGGTGAATTTTATTTTGGGGTGTAAATTTTGTAGTAGTTTGTGTATGTCGTTGATATCACCCCATATATATATATATATATATATATATATATATATATATATATATATATATACGCTTTCAATAAGAAAACCTCAACAACCCGTCATTTGACTATTATAAATTTTATTTAATAGAACCCATTCTTTTTTCTCTCCATTTTAGCATATTTTCTAATTCTTTTAGTAATGGCTGTTGGGTGAGCCTGGGCCCATTTA
>CM042141.1:137077020-137107020 GCA_023376005.1 Doryteuthis pealeii
TATATGTGGATATGCGTATATATGGATTTTATGTATTTATATATTGTTTTAATCTTCTTATTTTTCTAACATTAATATTCCATATGAAATACGTCATATCTTTGTTAACTTTTCATTATCCGCCTATTCACGTTCATGCATGCATCATCATATGATCTTCACCTTCCATTTTTGGACATGCATTGATCACGTCATTGGCTTTCGTTAACAAACGCGCATATAAAAATTAACGGTTAATAACATCATATTCACACATTCACAATACATTTAACATCTTTCATTTTGTCCCTCTCATAAACATTACTTAACAGTGTCCTGAAGATGGTACAAAATACCGAAATGTTTAAGTATCGACACATAAAATTGTTTCCCCTGATCATAACATCCTGTGTTTTTTATTTTTTAAAAATATTTTCTTCCTCATATATATATATATATATATATATATATATATATATATATATATATATATATATCTTATTATAATGGAGATTGTGGGTTGTCTGTCTGTAACCGAAACTATATTACTATACAAGTCACAAGTCCTTTCGTTATTTACATCATATTCTCCATGATTTTATTTTTATTTAAACCTCAATTATTAATAAAATTGTTTTACATCATTAATACTGTTGACCATATCTACATACTAATAACATGCAATTGTATTTATATATACAACAAAATAGAGGTTTACTGTATGAATGGGAAGCCTAATTTGCATATTGATCTTAAAAATTTGATTTTAATAAATATATGCTTAGTATTATTGATTTCTAATTGTTTGGTTTTATCTTTTTAAACATGAGCAAAAATCTCTTCAATAGATCTTAAAAGAAATCCCTTAACAAGAATAAATAACTGTAATATTATTCTTTACTTCCTATTTTAACTAAACAGTTTAATTAGGAAAATTTACCAATGAAAGACGGGAGTAACGGAAAATGATGGAAGAGTTAGTTTCAAAGTTGTTCTATTTTTCAATCATACCCCCTCTGTTCAAAATCTTTTTATCTACATTCTTATTCAGTTTCATTAGACTTTCTAATTTAATATGATATTTTATTATAAAACTTAACTAAAATACGTGCACCCAGAGGGTGCATATATTTGCTAGTATATATAATTATTTAATCTTCGACATGCAAGATAATAGTTACTTTAATATCCTGCATGCTCTACACCCTCCCTTTTCTTTTTGGGTGTCACTGTATATCGATGCATTTGTAAATCTTTAGGTAACAGCACAGCTATTAAAGATAAACCGATTAATTTCATTGTCTTAAGACATTTGCATTGGAATTACAAATATTTATTCCCAGTTGTATTTTCATTCTTTTTTGCATGTCTGTTCTAATTTTCTTAATGCTATTTATTTATTCAAGTCATTCTTTATAGATTGTTCTGAGTAACAATCACTCATATAAGCCAAACGCCCATTTTGTATACGGAAAGTTACATGAACATCTCATGAATATTCATGCACGTCATTTATTTTATTTGAATACAAACAAAGACATTGTTATATTGAGACTTGCAGACATTTGTGTTTTGACAGATGTAAATTATATTGCAAATGATTAATTTAATTTATTAGGGAATCATATATTTACTCAAATACACACGTGCCTACAGACAACAGACGCATTATACACACACATACAGACATACAGAAACACATACACACCCTCTCTCTCTCTCTCTCTCTCTCTCTCTCTCTCTCTTTCTCTCACACACACACACACACACACAACACACACACACACACACACACACACACACACACACACACACACACACACACACACACATATATATATATATATATATAATATATATATATATATAATATATATATATATATATAAAGTGTTATTATGGGTCCAACGGGAGATAATTAAATATTATATAAAAAGAAGGTCCGCAAAATGGATTATACTTTTAGAATTTTTTATTTTTCATTTTTAACTTACATCTGCGACACGTGTTTCAGATCTTCTGATATCTTCTTCGGGCATTGATTAATCATATATATATATATATATATATATATATATATATATATATGTGTGTGTGTGTGTGTGTGTGTGTGTGTGTGTGTGTGTGTGTTTGGATACCTAGGTACGACCAAAAAATTGTTTCGGTATTTCTTTGCCTCCTCATAATGATTTTTATTAAAGACCTCATACTCGAATTAATAAAAATCAGACTGAGGTGGCAATGAAATGCTGAAATAAATTGTTACTGTACCAAGGCATCCATTTATCCATAATACTCTGGATATATAAAAAAAAAAATATACGCCCATATTTATATGCACGTCCGAGTTCTCACTTTTGGTTGAATTTTAAGAAGGAGATATTTGATATCATTCACTTACACACAGACACACACACATACACATGTGTCTGTGTGTGTGTATGTCTGTGTTTTTGATTATGTGTTTGTATGTGTTTGACTATGTGAGTGTATGTGTATTTTGTATGTGTTTTTAAATGGTATTTACCAACACATTATTGTATAAGTACAACAAACTCCCTAGTCAGTAAAATGTTTGCTTGTTACTTGAAAGTTTATCTCACATCATAATCAAAGAACTGTATCAAAGGGGCTTCGACCAATTCAAAATTCAATTGAATAATTGGGTTGAATGCAAGGGTGACTAGGATGAAGAGATTTGATGTTTCATTATTTGCTCATAGTTTGCATGGTAAATAACATTTAAGAACATATACAAAATGCACATACACCCACATAGGGAAACACATACAAACACATAATCAAATACACAATAAATCCTGTTTTTCTCATGTATGATAATGCTGCAATAATGCAGTTGAAATCATTTATTACACTGAAGCAAATTTAAAGTTGTTCCTTCATATAATATACTAGCAAATATATGCACCCTCCGGGTGCAAGTATTTAAGTTTTAATGTAATAAAATATTATATTGAATTAGAAAGGCTAATGAAACTAAATAAGAATGCAGTTAAAAAGATTTGAAACAGAAGGTGGTATAATCGAAAAATAGAACAACTGAAATTTACTCTTCCATCACTCTCGTCTTTCATTTTTATTTTTTCTAATTTAAGTATTTAGTTAAAAGAGGAAGTAAAGAATAAAATGACTTATTTTTTCTTGTTAATGTATTTCATTTAAGATTCATTGAAGAGATTTTTGCTTATATTCATTAAAATAAAACCAAATAATTAGAAATCAATAATACCAAGCACATATTTATTAAAATCACATTTTTAATATCAATATGCAAATTAACCGACCCGTTTACATTGTAAACCGCTATTTTGTTGTATATATAAATACAATTGAATGTTGTTAGTATGTAGATATGGTGAATAGTATTAATAATGTAAAACAATTTTATTAATAATTGAGGTTTAGATAAAAATAAAATCATTGAGAATGTGACGTAAATAACTTAAGGGAATTGTGACTTGAGTAGTGATATAGTTTCGGTTACAGACAGACAAACACACAATCTCCATTATAATAAGATATATATATAATATATATATATATATATATATATATATATATATAACTCTGAATTTAAACCAGTTGAAGACCTGCAGATGTATGGCCACCTGCTCAAGACGCGCAACATGTGTAACTGTCTCTGTCTATATTTCTGTATCTCTTTCTCTCTCTATCTTTGCCTTTGTCTTTGTCTGTCTGTCTGTCTGTCTCTCTTTCTATCTATCTATCTATCTATCTATTTCTCTCTATATATCTATCTGTCTATCTATCTCTAGATATAGTACGTAAAATAACAATGCTGTGTTCATATATTAATTGGTTCCATCCTCTGGCTGAATCAGGATTCCATGCTAGACGTGTTCTTCGAATGAGTCATAAAGTCCGTTCATAAAGTCAATCTCATTCATGGAGTGAACTGTGATTTATTGTCAATGATCTATGGAATTAATTTTTTGTAGCTATTTTCCCACACACCACTTAATGTCAGAACATAACTTTCAACCTTGTATAACATTATAATCGAGTTTTGCAGACACGTGTTCCCGGTCAGTTCTTTAAAGCTGATGATCGTTGAATAGAGCTTGAAGGAATATCATCTGAAACATAGTGTATTTAACAACAAAGATGAGGACAACAGTCCAAAAAATCAAAATAATAAAAATTAAATTCTTTATATCAAGAATTTAGGGCAGCTCGAGTGGCGTAATCGTTAGGAAACTGGAATAGCAAACCATTGTTGGTGAGTTCGATTCTCACTGGGCGCCTCATACTCCTGGTCTTGTCACAGCTAAGCTGAGCTAAGATTAGTAAATATGTATATTAAGAATTTAGATGATTTAAAAAAACATTCAAAATTCTGACTCCATAATCATTCACCTGCAAGTTAGACTTTAAATTGCTTTCTTTGTTATATATTGATGGGCTTACCGTCGTTTTGGGGAGGTTAGCGCTGTAAACCGATTTGGATTCAGGTGTTGTTGAATTCAAATCTGAACCGCTAGACTGATTGACACTTAATAACCTCAGCTTAACTTCGATTTCCGGTTACGAAGCTGCTGGAATCTAGAATGTAAGGACGCATCGAGTAGAGGCCCATCCCCATGTGATTTTATATCTGGTGTTAAGAATTAATAAAATGTGAATTTACAAAATTATATGTCTTGAGTTTGTCCCTAAAATCTATGACAATCAAGGCTTAACCTGTATCTTAGAAGAAAACAGAACCAGTGAATCCGACCAGCATATTAAGACACCAGTCAACAAGAGACCAGGCAAGTGTGGTGGCATGCTGGTTAACTGACCAAATCTGGTACTATTACATACCCATGTTGACATCGCTTATATAATTGGTCAGAGAGAGTTCTAAGATAAGAGGGTTCTTCAGTGATAAAGGGAGATATTAGAGAGAGACAGAGACAGAGACAGATTAGAGACTTACTTGGTTAGGAGTTGGCCTTATTTTATCACTTGTTGATATCTACATGTCTTGTTGAATTCTTCTATCTGCTTCTTCTTGACTAAGGGAGTTGAGTTCTTCTAAGGGCTGCTGTTGGACTTTGCTTGTTTAAATTAGATGAATTAACAAGACATTCTTTGTTACTCGATCACGTTTTTATTTTATCTATATGCCCATATCACCGCGCGGTGAGACTGGCCTCATGGCACGCCTGAACTCTTTGATGACCGAGCTGAATCTCAAACTCTCACTCCTCATTTTCTCCCTTCGCCACGTATCATACCTCGTCCAATCAAAAACATGCCACGCGTCTATGCTGACATCATTATTTAAATTATTCTGTTCCAACACACACACCACCATTCAAACTTTTCCGTAACTACTCAGGCCACTCAGACCACGCTCATGTTTCCACATCAGGCCCATTGTGTAACACAAGGCCCCGAAATATAAAGAAGAAGTACCACACAAGATACGGTAAAAGCCATGAAAATAACTACTCCAGACAATAGAAAAAATGAGTACACAGTAAAATATTTAGTATGAGAGATATAACCACGGATAACTCTTATTATATACAATTAAGGCCCCAGCAGGTGTATACAACATATTGTCTTATTTAGAGAATTTTAAGCCAGAATCAAGCAGAGATATTCCGCTTTAGTTAGGTGAGGGATACCTTTATTATAAAGACGAATTAAGTAAAATCAACTGACACTTGTATATTTATAGCCGGAAAAATCGAATAAAAATTGAGATAAAAATAACCGTTATTTGATCGCAACTTTATATCATGTCATTGACACTGGATCAATTTTTGTTTGTTGTTAAACTATCACTTCCCATAGCATAATTATGTAACAAGATCCTCATTCTTCGTCATCCTATTTTATGTGAGATAGAGAGGTGTAGATATTAATTTAACGTTCAAGCCTTATCGTACGACCTCGGATCTAGGCAAGATTAATCATTTTGACAGAACAGGTCACAAGGTCAGATTGAGTGGTAACTACTCAAGAAGAAAGTTCTCACCAAATTACAAGACCCCATCATATATTCTAATTATTAGGGATTAGGGAAAAAAGTAAATATGAATAAAATGTTTGCATAAAATTCTGATCGAATACAAGGACGTTGGGTCAACGAAAATCTAAGAGCCATTTATTTTTTTCATAATTGCCGGAATTTATAGAATGACACATAATAATTGGCAATATAACATTTTCCCTGAAACTCTGATCGAATAAAAGGCAGATCAGACAGTAATATGTCTAGAAATTTGATTGATGAATTAATCATGGATTAATAGGAACATTAATAAATCAGATTAAATCAGAAAATATAAAGGAGTTGTAAAGGAAAATCAGAAAAAAATAAAGGAGGTGTAAAGGAATTATCTGTGAAAAATTTGTATATTTAATATAGAATGATATGAAAATGAATAAGACGCGTATATTGAATCAGAAAACTAAAATGAAAGGTAAAAAATTGTATATTGACCAAGGATTACTAATAAAAATGTAGGTTAAATAAGACATTATATTAACCAAGGATTATTACGAAAACTAAAATGAAAGGTCAAAAATCGTATATTGACCAAGGATTACTAATAAAAATGTAGGTTAAATAAGACATTATATCAACCTAGTATTATTACGAAAACTAAAATAAAAGGTCAAAAATCGTATATTGACCAAGGATTACTAATAAAAATGTAGGTTAAATAAGACATTATATTAACCAAGGATTATTACGAAAACTAGCGCGACCTGTGTATATACCACAGCACACTATTCCAGCTGTTACAACGTTTGATTTTCATCGCTACACACCCAAATATATGATCTTTATTAACAAATATTTCACCTTCCAGTAAAGATGGAACTCATAACTATTCAAATCCGTTGAGTTATTTTACGTCCCGAATATAGATTTTTTTTTTTTTAAATCGACCCAAAGTCGAAAATTAAAATTGAAAAATGTAAATGGGGATAAAATATTGGATCTAATTTTGATTAAATAGAAGATAGAACTACGTAAGTTTTGACTAAAAGATTAGTATATTTACACAGAGAATCCTAGAAATAAGAATAGTAAATATGAATGAACTTTTCTGATCAACTTCTGGTCGGATTAAAGAAGCAGCTCAGACTCTAGGCATTCATGTATTAATCATTGTGGCTCGTCTTTCTCTCTGTTCCTCTTGCTTTCCCCGTATCCACAAGACTGCGTTCTCTGTAATACAGCCTATACTTTCTCATTCATATTAATGTGTGTCTTCCTCTAGATATTCCGATGCCAAACTTTTTTCTCCTTCTATCCACCTTATTCTTTCTTGTTTGTGCATCCTGAGTCACAGAAACCCAAATTCTTACGCATAAAATGTTTTACTTACCGAGACACAGTAACATACATATATTCATTCGATTACCCTTGCCTAGATAATCAAAGTCGCCGTGAATACTGTCCTAGCTGCTTGTGTAGCTGACGTGCGCGTGAAAGGAAAAAGTTTGAATGCATAAGTTCAAGGCCACTAGGATTTTCTTTCCGGAATAATGGCTGTAATCTCAAGTATGAAAAAAAAAAATAGGACCACGCAAAAACTAACAGATTCAGAAACACAAATAAAAGAAAAAAATATATATTTACAAATAAAAACATATTTGGATATAAATACATTTTCTTGGCTGTGTTTCTAGGTGTTTGGACTACGTAAATAAAGTTTAGATGTGATTTTTGTATAGTATAGTATGACTAAGGTTTCAGATCGTTATAGCCTGATGAATTAGACTTACGATGCATCGTAAGGTATTTATCCATAAAGATGATATTTGCTGATTTGTGTATACAGGGTGGTTGTAAAATAACTCCCTATCCTATTTTTAAAAATCTTTTATTTGTTTCTGAATTATTACTTTGACGAAAAAATGAATATGGGGAGAGCACACATAACATGGAGTTTTATTATTATTATTATTATTATTATTATTATTATTATTATTATTATACTAAAGCTGAGATTTTCACCTTTTTTCCTGGTTAGTTTAATGACACGACATTTATACTAAATTATTCCTTAGTTTTAGGATTACTTAATGTTTGAAAAATATCCATTTTAATTGGTTCTAATTAGTCGTAATTTGCAATTAAGTCAAAAATTGACCCGCCCTGTCTTTATATTCTGTATATCACTCTTTTCCTCTCCATATGCTAGTGAAGACCCCCAAGTTTGAAAAAAAATTACCAAAAGACCAGGGAATTATCCAATTTTAATGAAATTATCAGTGTTGATTTAGCAATGAATTAATTTTATAATACATTAGTTATTTTATTTCAAAACTTTCCGATTTTTTTCAGCTCACTTAACTTTTGCGCCCCTGTTTTTGGGGTGCAAAATATTGGTGTGGTATATATGTGATTGATACTATTTTTTGCATAAATAAAAAAAGACTAAAGACAGAAAGTGTGAATATAAGAGAGAGGTTGTTTTAGGAATGTTCTCGGGTAGTAAATAAGTACCGAAAACCGAAAAATAAAATGAAATAAAAACTAGAAAAATAATTTTGTAGTATTATTTGTATTATTCGGACTATTGTCCTCATCTTCATTGTTATCTGTACAACGTTTCAGCCGATGTGCCCTCTGGCCTTCTTCAGGTATTTCTTCTCGGACTCGGGATCCTTCTTGTAATCGGGAGCCATCATGGAACTTTGAACCTAACCCTTTATTCAGTCCACGGGGGTATCCTGTTATCATCCCACTAACCAGAGCTGGGGTACAGGTGTTAAGCTGTGTTAATTATTATTCTATGTTACTGCTGCCCCTGACCGGGATTGAACCTGCAGTCTAGATATAACTATCATTTAGAACTGTCTTAACCTAACTCCTTTATCCACTAGGCTATGTGTCCAAATGGACAATCCAGTGTGAATTTTTTTCAGTCGGAAAAGTTACAATTTATTTTGTAAAAACGGATTTTAAGTAGCGTCTTGGCAGGCATCTTGATCGAAATTGACTGAAAAAATCGTTTTAAATGTATCAAAAATAAATTACATGTTTTAATGTTATTTTGCTTTTTCCCCTGATGTTATTACTTTTCGACTTAGACAACAATTTGACCTTAAATAATCGGTTTAATATATATATATATATATATATATATATATATATATATATATATATATATATATATATATATATATATACAAGATGTGTCATAAAAGCATCGAGATTGAAGGTGTATTTACTAAGATAGAAATGAACAATGAATGGAATGTTAACTTTTTTAGAATACTAGGAGTGTCAAAAAAGTACAAAATATCGATACTGTTTGTTTATATATATATATATATATATATACATATATTATATATATATATATATATATATATATGAGTTTTGGGGAATGTAATCACCTTTTAACTGAAAGGATACATGTTTGAAATCCATCTCAAATAAATAAGCAGGAATTTAATCAAATTCATTTTCAACTTGTGCGACTCAGCAAACGAAAAAAGAAAACCCAACAAATCATTGATTTTACGTTTAAATAAATCTAATGTAAGAAAAAGATTAAATATTATTTTTGTATTATTCTTTGTTTTATGAATAAACGTCTTATGAAGTTTTCTAGTAATCAGCACATGGAAAATCTGTTGGTGCTAAATCTAGTGAGTATAGGGGATGATGTGAAATAAAATAGTTCCATCCTAAAAAGATTATCTTTCCTTGAGTTTGTTGTGCTCTGCCTGCTGAAATATGAACAAAAATGTGTCACGGTTAGTCAAGTGCTTCATAATTGGCTTAAGAAGTAATGGAGCCATTTTCTGTCTTCATCAATCTATATTTCAGTTACCTCTGCATCCGTTCTCATCTATTTTTTTCCATAATATTTCCACTTCGTCTTCATATTTTTATTCATGCAATTCATATATATATATATATATATATATATATATATATATATATATATATATATATATCTTTACTTTCTGTCTTTGATGATGGATCTTCAACTTAGAGATTAAAAGAAAAAAAAAGTGCATAACTCTACTAAAAATAACATCCGAAATGTTTTCTGGAAGCGGAATACAACCAGGAAGAAAAGGATAAAAATAGTAAGGAAACATGGAAAGATATTCTCTTTCTAGAAAATGTTGGTCGGTTGGTTTTACTGTGTAAAGTAATAGCATATTCTATGCCCCACCGACACCTCATGAAAGTTGAAAATACTGTTTATCAATAAGTTACAAATTAAAACTATTTTTCACTAATTTTATTTCATCAGAAGGGTTCGCTTACGCAGTTTGTGATACTTAGACGCTGGGTTGGCGGGGACGGTATCAAACTAAAAACCTTTAAATTCCCAGGTGTGTGCTCTACCGACTGAGCTAAACCGGCCCATTTTTGCTATTTTAAAAATGTTGGTTGGAGGACTATGTGTATTGATTCCATATTAGCATATCAAATGAATTTGGAATGGAATTGTCCAATTGAACCATGTAATATTCTTCATCTCAGTCGGTAGAGCATTCAGCTAGAAACCGCAAGGTTCCTAGTTCGATACCGGTCCTCGCCAACTTAGCGTATGAGTAGCACAGGGATCTGTGCGGTAAAGTAAGGAGATGGTGGTAGGTGTGGCGCCCCACCTCAGATGCTAAAAAACAATCTCCTTGTTCTAGCGCTATTGAAAAGGGGATAGACTCCCTCGCTGACTGGCTGATACCGACTTTAGGCCACCCCGTCGACTTCACTTTTTTTACTTTATGTTTAAGAAGACACGTTGAAGTTCTTTTAGGCAATAACAAAATAAAAATAATTATTCTGCATAATTATCATTCTGTTAACTCCAATGCAATTTAATATACACTAACAAACCTTAACTGTGCTGAATTCATAGATAATAACTAATTTTCTGCAAACAAATGAAAAAAGAAAATGTTTCGGTAGATTATTCATAAATTATTTATTCGAATTGATAATATTGTGATATTTTCTTATGTGTGAACGATTAAGCTAAATGTCAGTTATTTAGGAAATGTTTGGTAATGTTTTTTTAAGAGGAGTTGGCTATTGAATGAGAGAATAGTGTTCTAAAGGGTTCTAAAGATTTATTATTGTAATCTGAAAAGATTGAAAATTAAAGTAAATCTTTACATTACATTTAGGACCAAATTAATTTCGTATTCTAATGAACATTCACTTATTTACAATAAAATTATTAAAGTTGATTCTTTTCGTTTTACATTTTCTCAGCAGCCAAGAAATTTAGTCACATCATATTTATCGTTGTCACATCATATTTATCATGGTATTAATACAAAGGTAATATATATATATATATATATATATATATATATATATATATATATAGAGAGAGAGAGAGAGAGAGTAACAGACTGACACACAGAGAGACAGAAAGGGCAACTCTAGTTTAAATCGGTTTTATAATCAATTCTTTAAAAAATGTATAAAATCGACAGGAGATCACAAGATACTTGCGTTGCTGATAATTTGACTATTATATATCGATTATTAGCCCCTTGTAGAGACGATGGATTTTTTATCCCCCATATATATATATATATATATATATATATATATATATATATATTATATATATATATATATATACACGTGTGTGTCTATTGATGTGTAATAGGTATCAGCAATTGTATTCATACATTGATACAAGATGCACACGTACTCTGCGTGAGAAATATTATGCTCGATGATAAACTGAGGAAAATGCATTACAGTGCTTTGTTAAAATTTCAAGACAGAATAATAATAATAATAATAATAATAATAATAATAATAATAATAATAATAATAATAATAAGAAGAAGAAGAAGAAGAAGAAGAAGAAGAAGAAGATGAAGAAAAAATTCTTGACTTTCTGTGAACACTGGAAGTATTAGCCAGTGACTTGGAATATATCCCAAACTATTAAATAGAAATACCCACACAATCACAAAAAGTTATGTAGGTTTAAAACATCCACTCTATGAGAAAACATATGTCGTGTTTTAAGAAAGCAGGACTCAACCAACTGAAACATTTATATCTGCCAAACAGAGTCGTATATCAAAATATAGAAACAATATTCTTTATAGGTATTCCCATTCAAATGCAGTGCAAAATATGCATTAATTACGGAAACATGACTTACCGAGACTTCCTTATTTAACCCTGAAGATCCTTATGGTGAAACTCGAGTAGGTTATCTCTTGTACCCTTTTTATAATATATATATATATATATATATATATATATATATATATATGAGACTAGATGGGCATTATAGAGTGGCATAGTTCTTTTAACCATACTGTACGATGTGGAATCCTGGGCGGTATACAAAGTGGATGCCCACAGACTACATGTCTACATGATGCAACATTTTCGTATAATATCAAAAATCAAATGATAGCACCATATTTCAAACAGCAACATCCTGGAGAGAACTGTAATCCCTGACATGTACAATATACTTGTCCAGTGCAACTTGAGATGGACTGGCCAGTTGAATTTTGCAATGACAGACTGCCAAAGCAGATTCTGTAGTTTTAACTGAGAGAGAGATTAGGTGGAATTGGTTGACCAAACCCCAAATATGAACACAACACCAAGAGAAACCTGGAGAACTTGAACATTCCTATAGTCTGTTGCAAGACACATCCAGACATCGAGTCAATGGAGAAAACAGAATCACATGGTGTCATAATCGTATACGATGCACATTTAGTATATATATATATATATATATATATATATATATATATATATATATTGACAAACATATCCGAAAAATTATCTAATTCTTAAATGAAATGTTATTATTATGTATTACTAATGTGATTTTTTTTTCAGCAACAGTGGTTATATATCCACATCCTATTATTTACAAATTTTCGTTTTAGATAAAGGTCAGATGAAAAATGTGAAGCGTACCATAATAAATACAGAAGCACTAAAAGTATTGAAACACACAGACACACACACTGACACACAAAAACAAATATATATGAACAACAGATACAGACGCACACAAACCCAATATCTACTGTTAGTCTTAACAGGTGTTCTATGTTTTTGGATGATATTATGTACAGAAATAGGCTACCATCAGGAAAAATATATGAGCATATAATAATATGGATAAATTTTAAAATTTAAAAGAATAAAGGAAAACGTATATATACTGGGTAAAAACCTAGATATAAATTATATATATATATATATATATATATATATATATATATATATATATATATATATATATAAACACAACAGATACTCACAAATACGCAAACACACGCACAACACACACACACACATATATATATTATATATATTATATATTATATATATATATATATATATATATATATATATATATGTGTGTGTGTGTGTGTGTGTGTGTGTGTGCGTGTGTTTGCGTATTTGTGAGTATCTGTTGTGTTTATATTATATATATATATATATATATATATATATATATATTATATATATATATATACGCCTAGGTACACAATATACTCATCACCCGTATTCATGCACATTATATTACTTGCATTTTTTTTCAAAACCATGTAATTATTAGAATATTGTTTTGGGTGTATGCGCTCAACCCATCAAATACTATTGCACACACACACACACACGCACACACACACCACACATATATATATATATATATATATATATATATATATATATTTATATACATATGTGTGTGTGTGTGTGTGTGTGTGTGTGTGTGTGTGTGCGCGGTGTGTGTGTGTGTACATTTTTTGCATATTTACCCACGCTAACAAGCGTGCATGTTCACATTAGTAGTTGGATTATTTGAAGTTGAAGGCAAAACAAAAAAACAAAAAGAAACAACACTTTTTTGCATAATTTTTCTTCCAAATACTTTTCTCCCTCCTCCTGTAATTTACCAACGCTTCATAATAATGACCCTTTTTTCTCGAAATTCCATGGGTTAAGAATCAAATAATTGATTATCGTGATTTTTCGTCGTTTTTTGTTGTTGTTTTTTTTATCTCCTTTTCTTTCTAGATGCCACGTTTCTCGAATCAATAACTTTCTTGATAGCAGTAAACACGAATACACTCACACAGAGCAAAACAAAACTCTTCGCTTGAAGCTCAAATACTATCAATACGTTTTTATTTTTTCTACATTAGGGTTATATAGACTATAATCCACTCTGCCTACGTGTGTTTTTTTTTTCTCTTATCTTATTATAATGGAGATTGTGTGTTTTTCTGTCTGTAACCGAAACTATATTACTACTTCACAATTCCCTTTTTTATTGACATCACAATCTCAATGATTTTATTTTTATTTAAATCTCAATTATTAATAAAATTGTTTTACATTATTAATGCTGTTGACCATATCTACATACTAATAACATGCAATTGTATTTATATATACAACAAAATAACGGTTTACAGTGTGAACGGGAAGGCCAATTTGCATATTGATATTTAAAATGTGATTTTAATAAATATGTGTTTAGTACTATTGATTTCTAATTTTTGGGTTTTATTTTAATGAATATAAGCAAAAATTTCATCAATAAATCTTAAATGAAATCCATTAACAAGAAGAAATAACTGTAATTTTATTCTTTACTTCCTCTTTTAACTAAATACTTAAATTAGAAAAAATAACAATGAAAGACGAGAGTGATGGAAGTGTAAGTTTCAGTTGTTCCATTTTTCGATTATACCCCCCCCCCGTTTCAAATCTTTTCATCTGCATTCTTATTTAGTTTCATTAGCCTTTCTAATTTAATACAATATTTTATTACATTAAAACTTAAACACTTGCACCCAGAGGGTGCATATATTTGCTAGTTATTATAATAGAAATTCGCTGTCTGTCTGTAACTGAATGAATGTCCCTCCTTACATCACAATATCATCAGGAATTACGTAAGTTTATCAATGAGTATCTAATTTATAGCCATATTCAAAATCATTAATACATAGAACAAATGTTATTTATTAACTATGTATCAATGAAAATATAAGTTAGATTTGCCTCAGGACAGCTCATCTCATTAGTGCTTTTAAAATCCTGCAATGTGTCTCATATATCAGTAAGAAATGAAGGTTTACATAATATATAATGTGTTTATGTAGATATTTATAGCCATAGTCAAAATCATTAATACATAGAACAAATTGTATTTATTAACGATGTATTAATGGAAATGTGAGTTAGATTCGCCTCAAAATAGTTATTTTTAGTAAAATCATTTAAAATCCTGCAATGTGTCTTTTATATCACTAAGAAATAAAGGTTGACATCATATCTTTTAATCGACCCCGCGATATTACAGAACGTTACAAAGGACTAGAGACTGAAATGCATAATTTCATCATCATTGGCATAATTCTAGCACTTAAAAAGGACTAATTCTAGCCCATTAAAAAATGAACAAATTTTAATTCATTAAAAAAGGATAAATTCCAGCACATTAAGAATGAACAAATTTTAATACATTAAAAAAGGGCAAATTCTAATACATTAAAAATGTCTAGCACGTTAAAAAAAGAAGAAGTTTTAATACATTAAAACAAGGAGAAATTTTAGCACATGAAAAAATGAACAAATTCCAAAACATTAAAAATATCTAGCACATTAAAAAAGGAATAAATTCTAATGCATTAAAAAAGGAGAAATTTTAGCACATGAAAAAATGAACAAATTCCAAATCATTAAAAAAGTCTGACACATTAAAAATGAAACATTTCTAATACATTAAAAAAGGACTAATTCTAGCCCATTAAAAATGAACAATTTCTAATACATTAAAAAGGGACTAATTCTAGCACATTAATAATGACCACATTTTAATACATTAAAAAAGGACTAATTCTAGCCCATTAAAAATGAACGAATTCTAATACATTAAAAAAGGATACATTTTAGCACATTAAAAAATGAACAAATTCCAAATCATTAAAAAGGTCTGACAAATTAAAAAATGAACAAATTCTAATACATTAAAAAAGGACTAATTCTAGCCCATTAAAAAATGAACAAATGTTAATACATTAAAAAAGGACTAATTCTAGCCCATTAAAAAATGAACAAATTTTAATACATTAAAAAAGGATGAAAAAATGAACAAATTCCAAATCATTAAAAAAGTCTGACACATTAAAAAATGAACAAATTCTAATACATTAAAAAGTGACTAATTCTAGCCCATTAATAATGAACAAATTTTAATACATTAAAAAAGAACTAATTCTAGCCCATTAATAATGAACAACATCTAATAGATTAAAAAAGGACTAATTCTAGCCCATTAAAAAATAAACAAATTCTAATACATTAAAAAAGGATAAATTCTAGGACATTAAAAAATGCGTAAATTTGAATGTGTTATTGAAATGCATTACTTAATATTACGATAAGTTGATAGTCAAGAGGAATATGTAGTTCTACCCAAAAACAATGAGATGAATTAATAAATAAAGACAGGACGAATTTGATGGACAACAAGTCTGATCAGGATAAACGTATCGATTGTGATTTAAGCTTCAAACTACAACCCATTCTCTTTTATCATTATTTATTGTAGCATTTTTCATTACTTTATGCATACGCAATTCTGGCATTGCGGAAATTTCGTATTAATTCAACAATGTCTGACTCACATAAACGGATATTCACTGTGTTTTTTATTTCGATATTTAGTGTAGACAGCCTCGTGTAAATGGTTAAATATGATCATACACTTGGGAATTCGGAGGAGGCATACAGTCAATAATAACGTAAATTATGATGTACATTAAGACGCATGCGCAGTACGACAAAAAGCGGGGAAACAGAAGCAAGAGAAATGTTTGATAAGGCTATTTATATATATAATATATATATTATATAATATATATATATATATATATATTATATACTTCGCAGCATTTTCTTTTAGACATGTTCTGTTAAACGCCACAGACAATTCAATCTGAGGAGTTTTTTTATGGTCCTTTCAATTTTCCTAGCGATCTTTTTCGTGTTTGGGTGGAGAGTTGTAATAGTCCACCAAATCCTTGTTTTTTCCGAGCGCTTTCGGCTGGTTTATCAGCCATCATCAGGTGGGAAACGATGAAAACACGAAAAAGATCGCTAGGAAAATTGAAAGGACCATAAAAAAATCCTCAGACTTGAATTGTCTGTGGCGTTTAACAGACATATATATATATATATATATATATATATATATATATATATAATATCGTAAAGTATATACACATATGTACATATTTAAAACAGTTAAAACACCGCTCCTTTAACGCCAGCTGACAATGGCTAAAATTTGACGGACCGGACAGGCGTAAAGTCAGTCGGGGTTCGTTCTGGTCGGAGGGTAGTTGTTGGATAGCCATACTGAAAGGCGTGACACGCTGAAACACGTTGTCTGTCGATGACTTATTAATATATATTTATATATATATATATATATAATATATATATATATATCTGCCTCCCATCTCACAAACCATACGAGTAAGGAGGGCTAGACATGCAGGACACTGCTGGAGAATCAAGGGTGAGCTCGCAAGCGACGTACTACTATGGAGGCCAAACACATGAACATTGCTAACGTTGCCGCCCAACCAGGACCTACATTGACCAACTGTGTAAGGATGGTGATGCTGCGCAGGAGGCTCCCAGAGTCGATTGAATGATAGGGAAGGTTGGCGAGAGATCGTCATGGATATCCGTGCAAATTGCGCACATTATGATGAGGTTCGAATCACGCACAAAGCACTGTCCTGTCTATAATCTGCTGATGAGGCCTAATGGCTGAAATGTACATACAGAGATGACTGTTCTCCGATTTGTTTACGCTTTACATTCAAACCGATATGCACGCTAATTCATTATTAGTTATATTAATTAATTATATAAACAAAATTAGGTATGACTTTAATTAAGAACAATAATCTCCCACAAATTGTCGGCATTCACCATTTTCAAACACACTGTTTGACTACTTCATATATATATATATATATATATTATATATATTATATTATATATAAATATTATATATATACACCAACTCCTCCGCACGAGTAGGGATGCGACACAATGTCAATTTCTTAAGCGGAGTTGAACGGGTTTCAATTCAGAGTTATCCTTCTAGACTAGTAATCTAGCCAAGATTAAATAGCCCAATTTGCCCTACTATTTACCCATAGCTGGAGTGAGAGTAGTTGCATGCATATTTTTCCCAAGC
This sequence comes from Doryteuthis pealeii, assembly GCA_023376005.1. Classification (NCBI taxonomy): domain Eukaryota; kingdom Metazoa; phylum Mollusca; class Cephalopoda; order Myopsida; family Loliginidae; genus Doryteuthis; species Doryteuthis pealeii. Next base: position 137,095,254 of record CM042141.1, read on the forward strand.
GTATTAGTGGCATGAGAAATGCAAATAGCCACGTCCAGTATTTGAACTCGGGTCTACGAGTCCATTTCCTACGAATCAAGCGATTACACAACGCACTTCCAACTTCATAAATGCTATAATCTGGAAAAAAGTAATTTAGTTTGCTGTTTTGTTCTACGGCACATAAACGCATTTCGGATTATTTAATACCGAATCAAGTCATTTTTATATAAGATTTTTACAGTACCTGCCGCTGCTTAAAGGATCATCCATCTAACTATTGAACAGACTTGATCTAGCAAGGATTTCGGTATTAATTAGTAGGTAAAACAACACATCAAATAACAATATATATAAATATATATATATATATATATATATATATATATATATATATTATATATATATAGATTTTGGATGTTTGTTTAATTTTTTATAGAAGCATTGGTGAATGAATAATTATATTTTTGCTTGAAGGCAATTCAATGCGGTATATCGCATAAAATTCGATATTACAGAAGATAATAACATGACAAGTGAATCTCGCAAAGAATTATCGCGCGTGTAGAACATCGTCAGCAGCTTGTTCGACCTTATTAAGTCTCATCAGCGATGTATACTAGGGAGATCGTAGTATACATCGCTGATGAGACTTAATAAGTCGAAACAGCTGATGTGCGATGTTCTACACGCCGAGTAATTCTTTGCGAGATTCACTTGTCAATGTTATTTATCTTCTATAATTATCGAATTTTATGCGATATACCTCATTGTAATTGCCTTCAAGCAAATATATATATATATATATATATTACTGCTTAGTTTTCACCTTTCTTCTTTCAATTGTTTCACTCTTTCTCATTTTTCTTCCCTCCATTTCTCTCACCCCCTCACTCTCTCTCTCTTCAATTTTCCTTTCACTCCTCTTACTTTTTTCTTTAATTTCCAATTGCCCTCTCTCTCTCTCTCTCTCTCTCTCTCTCTCTCTATCTATCTATCTATCTATCTGCTATCTATCTTGCTTACTCACACTCTCTCTCACTCTCTCTTCTTCTCTCTCTCACTCGCTCACTCTCTTTCGCTCTCTCTTTCTCTCTTTCTCTCTCTCTCTCCTCTCTCTCTCTCTCTCTCTGTCTCACAAACACACTAACTCACCCTCTCACTCTTTCTCTGTCTACGCTCTGCTTCTCTCTCTCTCTCTCTCTCTCTCTCTCTCTCTCTACGCACTGCTTCTCTCTCTCTCTCTCTCTCTCTTACGCTCTGCCCTCTCTCCTCTCTCTCCGCTTTGCGTCTCTCTCTATATATATCTCTGTGTCTCTCCCAAAACACCACTCACCTCTCTCTCTTTCTCTCTCTACGCTCTGCTTCTCTCTCTCTCTCTCACTCTACGCTCTGCTTCTCTCTCTCTCTCTCTCTCTCTCAACGCTCTGCTTCTCTCTCTCTCTCTTTCACGTCTCCCACTCTTTAACTTTCAAATGTTCCATACCTCTCCCTCTCTTTCTCTCAATCTCTCCCCATATATATATGTAATTTCCCTTTCCACACTCTTTCTTTCTCCTCTTTCACATCAATTGCTTTCGTTTTCTTTCTTTCTTTCTTTCTTTCTTTCTCTCTCTCACTCTCTCCTCTTTCTTTCTATTTTTCTCTTCTTTCCCTATCTCTTTAATTTCTCTCATTATTCCCCCCCCCTAATTTTCCTCACTCTAACTTTCAATTATTATATATCCTTCTCTCTCTCTCTCTCTCTCTCTCTCTCTCTCTCTCTCTCTCTCTCTCTCTCTCCCCATTATATAATATAATTTTCCTTTCCGCACTCTTTCTTTTTCTTCCTCTTTCACATCAATTGCTCTCTTTCTTTGTTTCTTTGTTTCTATCACTCTCTCACTCTATCACTCAATCACTCTCTTTCTCTGTTTCTCTTTTTTCCCTATCTCTTTAATTTCTCTCATTATCCCCCCCTCATTTTCTCACTCTAACTTTCAATTATTATATATCCTTCTCTATCTTCCATATCTACATATCTCTCTCTCTCACTCTCTCTCTCTCTCTCTCTCTCTCTCTCTCTCTCTCTCTCCATCTTACTCACAGTCTTTTACCATCTTTCTCGTTAAGTTGGTCTTTATCTATGCCTTTTTTTGTTTGTTTCGTAAGAACCCGTCAATCATATTCGTACGCCCAAAACAACATCTCAGACAAGATTCCTTAAATCATCTAAATAAAGACATTCGGAGAAATTAATGTAATTCCAAGACACATGCACACAAACAAATTATTTGCAATACATAGACTCAATTTATCCCTGTTCAGACTAGTTTTGATAATTTTATCTTAGGGTTCAAAACGAGGGGAGTGTAATATTTTAGGCAGCGGACATGTATGCCAAAAGCGGGTCAAAAATTTGGATATTTTCAAAAGTCACTGGTACTTATTAGTTAGGCATACCATTTATCATCCAGTAGACTAGTACAAAATAACCCCCCCCTCCGGGGGGCGATGTAAAAATAGATTTTTGAAACATATTGCCTGAGGGGTGGGAGTAAAAAATTCAATGTCAGCGAGTTTGTACCCTAAGTAAGTAAAATCATCAAATTCATTAAAGAATTAAAAAATAAAACAATTTGAAATGTAAACTTTAAATATGCATTAAAATAAAACAAACTATATACAGATATATACTACCAGTCATGTATTTATATAAAAAAACAATGAGAACTGTCTAATGTTGCATGTTCAAATTTTGAGTGTATTTATTCTATTTTATGATGATTTTCGTTAATTTGACGTAATTAGTGACGTAATTTTTGTTACAGCCAAAAACCGGAAGCGAATCTCCATTATTAATAGATGTTGTAACACAATTAATGTGTGCAATATGCATATGTAGAGTATATGTAGGTGTAAAAAAAGAGAAAATCCTATATGTATATGCATGTATGTGTGTGCATGTGTGTTTGTGTCTCTTCGTCCATTCAAGGGAGATGACGGAGAAAGATGTAGAAGGAAAGAATGGAAAGGAGAAAGAATGAAAGAAGGGAAAGAGAGAGAGAGAGTAGAGAGACAGAGAGAGAGAGAGAGAGTAGAGAGAGAGAGTAGAGAGAGAAAGAGAGAGAGTTGAGAAAGAGAAATACACAGACACAGCAAGAAGGAAAAAACAGAGAAATGAAAACACATACACATACACATGTGTGCTCGTGTGTGTGGCGTAATGGTTATCATTGTAGGAAATGGACTTAACCTGAGTTTAAATCCTGGACGAGGCTGTTTGCATTTTACTTCACTCTTGAAAAAAGGCTTGAATCCATCTCTTCTCTCAGCTATGGGTAAATAATAGGGTTGACTGGGTAAGGAAATTGGTCTAGGAGGAGGGGAATATGTGGCTCACTGGTGAAACATTCCTCTGTTATATATATATATATATATATAACCCTCCATTTAACAGATAATAGCTCTATTTCACAACACCTAAAATTACATTTATGCCCCCACTCTAATTACCGAAATATTATAACGGAAAATACACACATTCTGCAAAAGAAAAAAATAAACAAAAACTCCAAATACTAGAAGCTCTATACATAAAACAATACAAACCATCCTTAAACAAAATTAATTTCCAATGCAGTACACACATTTTAAAATGCCTATACACCTTTCTCATCAATTCTTCTCTTTCCAGCATCCACATTAATTTAATTTTTTTTAAACTGGAACACATCACCCCTGATGATGGCATTTCGAAGTGCCGAAAGTACTCGGGACTTGAACTTTGGTGGAATTATCCAAGAATTCCACCCAACATTAAAAAAGTTGGCCAGAAAAACTCGAAAAAGATCAAAAATAAAATTGTTTAAACAGTAGATGTGTCTTTTGTTTAATTCTACATGTATAAACTGAAAGAATGCTGCCCAAATACACACACACACACACACACACACACACACACACACATATAATATATATATTATATATATATATAATATATATATATATATATATTTACCAACCCCTCCGCACGAGCAGGATGCGACACTGGGTCAATTCTGAGCAGAGTTTAACAGGTTTGAATTCAGAGTTTTCCTTCTAGACTGGTTACCTACCCATGGATAAGAGCCCAGTCTGCCATGCTATTTACCTATAGCTGGAGGAGAGAATTGGATTCATACCTTTTCCAAGGGTTTTAGCGCCATATGAAATGCAAACAACTTTGTCCAGGAATTGAACTCGCCTCGACTAGTCCATTTCCTACGACTCTAACCATTAAATCACGCGCCTCCATTCTTCTGTGACAAGCTCATCCCAAAAGTGTTGTTTGTTCTACACAAACTTTTACCACTATAAATTAGAAAAATAAAGTAAAGTCATCGGGGCGGCCTAATATCCGTATCATCCATACAGCAAGGGAGTCTATCTCCTTTTCACTAGCGGTAGACAAAGGATATTATTTTAGCATCTGAAGTGGAGCGTCACACCTATCATCAGCTTCTCACTTTACCGCACAGATCCCTGTGCTACTCATACGATGAGTTGGTGTGGGCCGGTATCGAACCGGGAACCTTGTGATTCCTTGCCGAACGCTCTAACGACTGAGCTAAGTCGGCCCTATTCATATTGTCATTAAATATATTAAATTAAAAACATAAGCAGTTATATACCTCTTAACATCGGGTATATAATGGAGAGAGAGAGAGAGAGAGAGAGGAGAGTGAGTGAGTGAGAGAGAGAGAGAGAGAGAGAGGGGGGGATAATATGTTGCATACCCTCTTCTTTATTTTACTTTCTTACTTCTATTCTTCTTCTGTTCTTCTGACATCTTATAACATCTTGTCTTGGTCTGGAATCTTTCTAATGTCTGGACTTTCTTGGGGATTCGGTTCTGATCTTCTATTGGGGATTTCTCTTTATCAGAAGCCCTGTGTCATTGTTAGTTTTTAGAGGTAATAACACAAGACTCCGATTTGCTTTGATCTTACTTTATTTTTAAATCCCCACCAGACATCTGCGCAGAGTGAGTCGGAGCGTGTATAACACGACTCACCACCGTCGTGGTTTCTCGCGACTGACTAAAATCTATTTCTAATCTAAACCGGAAGAGGGTCTCCTCCACCGATTCTCACGGTATCAGCCGGAAGGTTAGGACTGAGGTCAAGCCTTGTCACTCATCCTTCAAGGCCGTGGGCTGTAACTTATAACCGCCATTTTTATTTCTACACTATTGCACATAAATATTAGGTACCTAATAATTATGTAACAAATAGAGTTGTTATTTTCTCATGTCTACTTGTGTTTCGTCGTTTGTCATATTCTCCGGGCTGTTCGAATTTCTTCTGACTGTGATTCCTTCCTGTTCGGCTGGATGTCTGCTCATCTTCCGTGGATAGATTAATAAGCATGACTTTGTTGCTTTCTTTATAGCTTTTATTAAAACAACCACAGCTAAAAAACCGTGCGGTGAGAAGCGGCATCCCGAAAGAACATCTTCTCTTGGAGAATTTCTGGCCACAACTGACACACGCTTCTACTGGTGCGTTTTTTGGAAGAAGTTAAACCAAGATTATTGTCTGTCAATAACGGTCGACAGTAATTTTCCACTTAACTCCTTTCGATTTTAAATTTTCTAACGAATTCGGATTAAAAATGTATACAATACTACGTACATAATTCAAAGACTACGCATGAATTATGTAACACAACAAAACTAAATAAGAACGCATATAAAAATATCACACTCATATCAATTTGATTTTAATTGATTATAATTTTCTATATGAATTATCAATTATCAATTATTACGTTAAACTTATCTGAAACGGACGGAGTGTAATCGAAGAATAGAACAACTTGGACGTGCCCTCTTCCTATTACTGATTGATTTTCCTTGCTAAATTGCACCCGCACGCCAGAACGCACACACTCGCATTCACAGAGTAAGGGTGGGTCTGCACACGAAATCAACAGCGTTTCATTACTGAGATTTTCTCGCCTTGGCAATTTTTTAAAAATCGCAGAGGACAACTTCACTACCCTCTGGACACTGGTATACGTAAAGCAACAAGAAAACTTAAACGTCTACACTTAAAGATTAATTTAGAGAAATACACGATAAGCTTTAACAAAAACCTGCTTATATATATATATATATATATATATATATATATATTATATATATATTGTGTGTGTGTGTGTGTGTGTGTCTGTGTGTATGTGTGTGCATATATAAGTAAGTTTTGTTAAAGACCACGGAAAGATGAATTATATATATATATATATATATATATATATATATTATATTATAGAGAGAGAGAGAGAGAGAGAGAGAGAGAGTAAACTACAGACAGGTGTTTTTTAAAGGTATCATCACCTCTCATCAGTGCAGTTATATCATTATTAGCAGCTACCTCTGACCGGGTTCGAGACCCGAACGAACTTACGCTCGCCAAACCTCTTACCCATACGGCTACAATCAGCTGCCAAATATAGCAGGCTATTTAATCGCTACATTTCTAAGCGGAAATGAATTCACAAGAGGTCTCAAACTTTGTAAACAAAGTGAGATTTAGCTGAACGCCGAATACGCTGAATTTTGCAATTAAATCCCTCCTAAATAAAGTGCTCAACCGAAATTAGGAGCGTATAATATAGCAAACTACATAATTATATATATATATATATATATATATATATATATATATATATATATATATATATATATATATTACTCTCCTCTAAATTTTACACGCACCTAACCACAGTTCAACATACATAAATTGAAAGTACTGTAATCAATAAAAAGCTCATGTACCAGACTATGTAAAGGTTAGCAAATAATATATATATATATATATATATATATATATATATATATATATATATATATATACACGCTTTTAATACCCCAATGAATTAAGTATCTGTGTGTTTTGTAATTACTTGTCTACATGTAACAGCCTTTGTAAATAAACGTCTTCGTTTTGTCCCTGACTGCAGCATAAACTTTTCCTGTATTCCCTGTTGTAAACGATTGACGTTGTCAGTGACAGACACACTGACCGCTGAACAACCTTTGGTCACCAGAGGGCGTTTTTACTTGATCTGCTGGCGCGCGTGTATGTATCCTTGTAACCCATCCGCTACGTGAAAGATGTGATACAAGGTCAATTATTCAAGCAGTGTATAACTGGGTAGGATACAAAGTTTTCTTTTAAGCTTTTGGTTCACGGTTATGTAAGAATTTGAAAATTTGTATTTCACTAGTAGATAAGACGTGAACTGTACTATTTTACAATGACTACTAGTCCTCCTTTCGAAGACACCCTTTTTTACACAGCTCTGTTTAATATTTCCTAACAAATAGAACAACTAAAACTTACTCTTCCATCACTCCTGTCTTTCGTTGCTAAATTTTCCTAATTTAACTATTTAGCTAAAATAGGAAAACAAAAATATAGAATTACAGTCATTTCTTCTTGTTAATGGATTTCATTTAAAATCTATCCTGCTCATATTCATTAAGATAAAAACCAAATAATTAGAAATCTATAATTACAAGCACATATTCATTAAAATCAAATTCTTGATATCAGTATGCAAATTAGCCTTCCAGTTTACACTGTAAACCGCTATTTTGTTGTATATATAAATACAATTGCATGTTATTAATATGTAGATAAGTCCAACAGTATTAATAATATAAAACAATTTTATTAATAACTCAAGGTTTAAATAAAAAATAAAATCATGGACAATGTGACGTAAACAATAAAGGGAATTGTGACTTGAGATGTAATATAGTTTTAGTTACAGACAGAAAAACACACAATTAAAATTAAGAGTTAGAGTGAACTTGAGTAATGACAATGAATAGATATATCTCACATTCCTTGGAGCTCAAGAAGAGAAGCCTCGCCAGATGCAATTTAGTCTCATATCCAGGAAATCCCACACTTTCACCCATCTACAGTAATAGAGTCAGCATATTCTAATTCACCAACACGGCAAAAATGGTTTTAGAGTTAAGAGGAATAAATTAAGAATGAAATAATCTTTTAGCGTTTTATACCTTGAAATAATTTTATATATAGAACTTGAGTGGTTTTGACAAAAGAATTAAATACAGTTTTATGCTAGTTATTTACTAAGCTTAGATTAGTTGTGACACAAGGCCAAAAGTCTGGGGAGCCCAACGAGAATCGAACTCACTATCAATGGTCCGCTAATCTAGCGACCATTACACCACGTGAGGTGCCCAAGTAAATTTATATCTTATCATAATGGAGATTTGGAGTCTGACTGTAACTGAAACTTCGTCACCACCAAGGTCACAATTCCCTTTGTTATTTACCTTATATTCTCAATTGTTATTAAATAATCATTATTTAATCTTGATTAACAGCTTATTTCTTAACAGTGTCTCTATTAAGTTATATCTAATATAGATTTGCCTCAAAGTAGCCCATATTTTAAATGTGTTTAAAATCCTGCAATGTGTATTATATATAATTGAGAAATAAATGTTTTCATAGTATAGGGTGTGAATAATTTGCATACCGTTTTTAACAAAACCATGTTTAATAAATAATTACTTGATGCTATTGATTTCGGATTTTATTGTTTTATTCTCAAACGAATTTAAAGCAATCTTAAGAAAAAATAAATGTATTTTTTTGTATTCTTATTTACTTTTATTAGTCTAATTCGATATAACACTTAATTATATCAGAACTTGATTACTTGCAAGTATTATGTAAAGCAAATATATTTAATTTTAATGCTTTTTATTATTTTAAACAAGTTACATTTTATTAAAGGAAAAAGGTAGGAGAGACAAAAATGTTTGGAAACTATTTTTCTATTTTGAGTCAAGTTTAAATAGTTGCATTCCAAGCTTTCCAATAAAAAAAGAAAGGACAGCTTTATTGTTTGTGCATTTTTATCAGTTTTCTCTTTACAATGGAAAAGATTGGTGTATTGTTGGATAGCAAAGTTTTTATTTTCTTACATTGGATGTCTAACCCAAATTCTCCTACTATGTACCCATAGCTGGGGGAGGTTTTCCAGTGATTGATACATGCCTTTCCCAAGGAGGGAACTAAAACGCAAATGACTGTCCAGGCTGTAAACTATGATCACCCTGTCTATCTCCTTCCTGGATGGAGGGGGTTGGTTTAGCCCAGTCGGTAGAAAAACCGCCTAGGAATCGCAAGGTTCAGGGTTCGATACCTATCCCCGCCAACTCAGTGCATGAGTAGCACACATTGGCAAATCTGATCTGTACGGCAAAGTGGGGAGCTGATAGTAGATATAGTGCTTCACCTAAAAAAAAAACAACTAAAAAAACAACTGTTATAGCGCTAGCGAAAAGGGGAAAGACTCCCTCATTGTCCGGCTGATACCGACAACGGGCCATTCCGACAATTTTACTGGCTCGGTTTCTCCTACTATGTGCCCTAGCTGTAGGAGAGTTTCAAGTCATTCATCCATACCTTTCCCAATGCGCGAACTGAAACGCAAACTGCCGTGTCCAGGATATGAACTCGGAGCAACCAGTCCATTTTCTTTCGAAAAAAAGCCATTAAGTAACGAGTACCTGTGTGTGTATGTATCTAAACGTGTGTGAATGTGTGCAATTGTGTGTGTGCGGGGTGTGTTCCTGTGTAGGCGTATGTGCTTGTATATGTGTGTATGTGTGTGTGTTGTGTGTGTGTGTGTGGTGTGTGCGTGTATGTGTGTATGCGAACGTCTATTCGTAATCTTAGTAAGAATAATGCATAGTTGTTACCATATTTATGGAATATTTATTGTCTCCATTGATTAATTTGTATATGCATTTGGAGGCGGGCATTTTGCACATGACATAATCGTGGAACTAAGACTTATTCAAGACATTAGTAGAAGCTTATGGATAATAAGCATCCATAAATTGGGTTACGGCTATCATAGGAAGATAATTCGGAAACAAATAATAGGAGAAACCTATTAAATTAATTATTAAAGTGTAATATAATTATTAATATCATATCAATTAGAAAATAATTTAATAACAATCAATTAATAGTGTAAAGAGCAGTGAAATATACTAATAATAGAGTTAAGTGTTTGTTTAGGCATTAAGAATATTTATTGATTTTATCATGCATACATAAAAGCACTGTAATCCCCATGTATATATATATATAAATAAACAAATATATATATATATATATATATATATATATATTATATATATATATATATATATAGGTATGTATATATATATATATATATATATATATATATATATATATATATATTATATAGAGAGAGAGAGAGAGAGACAAATAGACACAGAGGTAAATAAATAAACAAATGAATAGACATAAAGAGAGAGAGAAATAGATATATAGAGAGGGGCAGATATGCAGACAGAGAGACAGTTAAACAAATTATTAAATGAATGAATAAACATAAAAACAGATATATATATATATATATATATATATATATATATATATATATATATATTTATATATATATATATATAGAGAGAGAGAGAGAGAAATAGATAGATAGAGAGGGACAGATAGATAGAGAGGGACAGATATATAGACAGAGAGACAGTGAAACAAATTATTGAATTAATAAATAAACATAAAAACAGACAGATAGTGAGGAGAGAGAGAGAGAGAGAGAGAGGAGAGAGAGAGAGAGAGAGAGAGAGAGAGAGAGAGAGAAAGTGGGGGAGAGAGACAGATAGACAAACAGATAGACATAAAGACAGAGACCGGCACACACAGATAGACAGACAGACAGACATAACAAGCAACAATGAGATAAAGAAAAAGAAAGAAAGGGACAACATACAGACATTCAGTGAAAGTGTGAGAAAAAAAGAAAGTAAGAAATAGACTGAAGTTGTATTCATCTCGATAAAGAATGAATAAGTCCACAATTTCCTTTAACAGTGGGATTTCCTTTCATCAAATCACCTTTGAAATTCCTCTTAGAAAATTGCGCAGCTGGAATTTTTTTTTAAAAGAATGCGATCCTCGTCTTCAAATCTTACGCTAGGGATCAAATTTTAGATTAAAAAAGAAGAAAGCGTTTCATGATGTAAGGATTGGTGATAAGGTGCGAAACGTAACACTTGCACAATTTTGTGTTTCATTTAAAACTACCGAAGAAAGATAAAAACGCTGCTAATCAAAAGTAGTGACAATCGACTCGTCTAAAAGAAGTCTGAAGCTGTGGGTATCTTTTATAAGTTGATCCATTATTAAAATAAAAAAAAAACTAGCACAAAAACATCCTCTGGCTGGTGTAAGAATTAATTTTCGAAAGATATTACCTGAGTGCGTGGCAGTCAATATTTCAATGTTAGAGTGTTTGTAACATAAGTACAATGAAAATTATTAAAGGATTTAAAAATGGATGCAAATATTGAATTGTGTATGAGGAGTTGTGGCATGTGCCAGGATAGTGCAAATATGCCTCAGGGTAGTGCATTGGATCCATGGGAATGGTCAGGGAGGCCTTGGTTCTTATCCAGGGCAAGTGGATTGCAATGGAAATTTATTTCTGATAATTTTAAATATATATAAAAATAAAACAAACTATATATCTTATTATAATGGAGATTATGTGTTTGTTTGTCTGTAACCGAAACTATATCACTGCTCAAGTCACTATTCATTTTGTTATTATACATCACATTCTCCATGAAACATTTTTATTCAAGCCTCAATTATTGATAAAATTGTTTTTCATGATACTGCTGGCCATATCTACGTGCTAATAACATGCAATTGTATTTATA
>CM042141.1:137109520-137111725 GCA_023376005.1 Doryteuthis pealeii
CAGCCTCGATCTCGTCTAGACCTTGTGTATCCAGAATTATCCGCCCAAGTCATCACAAAAATAGATGATACTAAAAGAACGACGGATAAAAATCGTATTGAAAGAATGTTCCATATTGGTGATACCGTTAGTGTGGTGAATTTTCAAAGGAGGCCAAAATGGTTGTCCGGAGTTTTAGAGGAGCAACTTGGTCCACTGACATTTAGAGTGCGGTTAGAGGATGGTCGATTATGGAAAAGACATGTGGATCATATTCGCATGAATATTCCAACAGAACCTGTCGTGAGAGGTCCAGAGGAATCCAGGCAACCTCTGGGGAGTCGGGGACAAATAATTCCTGTTGCACTGCTTCCTGCACCCTACAGAGATAGCAGCCTCCCAACAACCGGTGACAGCTTGGAAGATGAACATCCCAGAACTCACATGAGAACACGTTTTCAGAAACGCAAAGAAGATAATTGTGATGAGAATAAAGCCAAAAGACAGCACACAAGCATGAAACCAGACACAAAAGGGAAACGACTCAGTGCCATGCACTTGACTGGGGAAATTGCTGCTCAGGCACCTCCAGAGGCTACATGATGATGATGATGATGTGACTATGTCCGAGAGTCGGAAAACACTTCCTACAAGTAATGGGAGTTCTTGTCTGAGTTCCGAAGAGGGACCTATGGATGTTTCTTGGTGTCGTTAAAAATGTTTGTGCAGTTTCAAGCTAAGTGGGGAGGGATGTGTTATATTGGTTAATAAAAAACGGAAGCACCGTTTCGGCCATCTTTGGAGTTGTAATAATAAAAAGGCGGGAGTGATTACTTCTCGCAGTTAACGTCACCTGGACTACTTGTTGTGTTCTTTATTTCGATAAGCAAGCTGCAACAGTGTACATGTATCATTTTGATTCAATCTTGTTTATATGTGTCTGTCTATCTATCTATCCATATATCTATCTATCTATCTATCTATGTTAATGTTGGTTTCAGCTTGTTCATATCTATCTATCTATCTATCTATCTATCTCATTCTGGCCATATCTATCTATATATATATCGTAGTGTACATATCGTTCCAGCTTGTTCCTATTTATTTATCCATATATTTATCTATCTATCTATATATCTATCTATATATATATCTATCTATATATATATCTATCTATATATATCTATCTTCTCGCAGTTAACGTCACCTGGACTACTTGTTGTGTTCTTTATTTCGATAAGCAAGCTGCAACAGTGTACATGTATCATTTTGATTCAATCTTGTTTATATGTGTCTGTCTATCTATCCATCTATTTATCTATCTATCTATGTTAATGTTGGTTTCAGCTTGTTCATATCTATCTATCTATCTATCTATCTATCTCATTCTGGCCATATCTATCTTATATATCTTAGTGTACATATCGTTCCAGCTTGTTCCTATTTATTTATCCATATATCTATCTATCTATCTATCTATTATATATATATATACTATATATATATATATAATTATTTTATTTTTGCTTGAAAGGCAATTATAAATGCATGTATCGCATAAAATTCGATAATTATAGAAAATAATCTTGACAAGTAAATCCCGCCAAAGGATGGCTCGGTATGCAGAACACCGTACAGACTGTTTCGACTTTATTAAGTCTCTTCAGCGATGTATACTAACGACTCCCCTCCGACAGGAATCGAAACCGGGACTTCACAGGCATAGTCAGAGACCATATCCGTTCGGCCGCCGGTTACATAGCGAACAATACCCTGCGAAATTAACCTTGTCAATGATACTATTACACGCCCCTGCATAGTAGGTAAGTGGACGTTTATTTAGTAAACAAACCCGGCCGTAAGCTCTTCGGCGAAGTGAATAAGATTTTTGGACGTTTGTTTTTATAGAAGCATTGTTGAATAAATTATTTATATTTTGCTTATAGCTATCTATCTATATAGCTAGCGAGCTAGCTGGCGAGCTAGCTAGCCTCTCGTAATTATCTTTTTCATATCGATTGGCCGTGAGTACGTAAGTAGCTGAGAATAACTTTTAAAAAATGAAAAGAAGCAGTCAAGATGGATTACGATGACGCCACTTACTCATCACAGTCTTTTTTTGTCAGAAACTCATCTTTAATTTAAAACTCTTTCTTGTTTTATGTACTTTAAGATTTAATTACTCTATTCATAAGGCACATTAATTATATAACATATATTGTTGCT
>CM042141.1:137111825-137126825 GCA_023376005.1 Doryteuthis pealeii
TATATATATAAAAATAAATATAATAATGTAAATATATATTATATATTATATATAAATCAGGTCAACAACACCCGTGTTTCGGCGTTTCACGCCTCTTCAGTTGCTAGACACAACAACTACATATGACCAGAATCTGACTGATTTTTATCCACCCGATCTACCCTCCGGCCATTTGGACAGCTGCCGTAAAGGGGTGGGTTTTAAACATTAAATACATACCTTTATATAGTTACGATCACCCAAGAAGAAGAATCCAGTCTGTATACCAGCAGCGATCATTGCTATATAATACTATTTATATAGTATAATATCATAATGTGTGTGTGGTGTGCTGGTGTGTTGTGTGTGTCATTTCGTTAATTTAAATTGGTTATTGCTCTGTTTTTTAACATATATTGAACATTTTGGATAACTTTATTATTGTCACTATAACGGAAACTTAAAGCAGGCAATTATATAACAATAATATATATAATATTATATATATATATATATATATAATTAAATGGTAGTTAAATATGAATATATATATATTAATATATATAATATATATATATAGTATATATATATATATAGGTTTGATTGTATGAAAATCCGTTGAGTTCTATTCCGGCCTGAAGCAGCTTACTACCTCTCACCGCCTCTGAAAGAAAAAGATACCGTTTTTTTAAGTCTAGTTTTTTAATTCATTTATCGGAATTATATATAATTTCATCCATTTTTTTATATATTATATATATATATATATATATATAATATATATAATATATATATAATAAAAAGGTTTGTAAAAAGATTATGTTTATTATTATCTTACATATGCGGACACTGTTTCAGATCTTCTTTTATCTTCTTCAAGCATTAATTAACCCTATTTGGCAGAATATGAATATGTATTATGTGTGATTCTGAACTTGATAGTTATGTGTGTGTTTGTAACATACTTTTTGTTTATAAGCATATATATATAATGCTGCAGAGAGACTAGAGGGGAAGGGTTCTATAATATTAAGGTAAACTATTTTTTCCTATCATTGATTAGATCATGTAACAGTTCTAAGTTAGAGGAAGACTATGTGGACGTCATCGGCGTTTTTAGGCAAAGACAGTTCTCGCCTATGTTAATTTTTGGAAGAACCGTTTATTAGCTAAGTCATTTGTATGCAGGGGATTAGAAATGCAGATATCTTTCTAAAATCCTCCTCACACGCAACACCTATTATATAATATATATATATATATATATATATATCTGAGTAGACATACACACCATATATATATATAATTCCTATAATATATCTATACACACACATTATATATACCACACACACATATAATATATAAACATATTATATATAATTATACACATATATTTATAGTATATATATACATATATATATATACATATGTATTAATATATATATACAATATATATCTGCATATATATATATATATATACATCAGTATATATATACACACACATCATTTAGTATTATATACACACACCATAATATACACCACACATATATATAATATATACACCACACATATATAATACATTATATATACACACAACACATATATATTATATACAATAATATATATACTTATGTATATTATTAACACAGTATATACTGCATATATATAATATATATATAATATATATAATATATATACACGCATATATATGATATACACACACACACAAACATATATATATACGTATGATATCTATATACATATATGCATATATGTGTGTGTGCGCGAGTGTATGATACGTGTGTGCGCAGTGTGTGTGATCTCTTATAAGCTATTGGAATATGCGCTTATTTTTTTTGCCTATTATGTAAAAACCTACTCTGCAAACGCACCATTTCACCTCAAAAAGAAAAGTTTTTTCAATTGATCTGGTCATATAATATTAAAAGTGATTATATCTTCTATCTATATATCTATTAATTATCCTCTTTCAGGTCTACTGTCTTGATGGCTTTCTATCTTGCAAAGACCAAATGCATTCAAAGTGTTTCTCTGTCGTCTTTTACTCTATTAAACCCTTCAGAAAATCTATCAAGTCTTAAGCCGCGTATAATAGCGTTTCTATATAATCTCTATCTATCTTTTATGGGTTTTCTTAATGCATAGAAATGTTTCTGCAAAAATGCCGAATCAAGATGTTTAAAATCGTCTAGTTTCTAAAGCTGAGTCGGATAAAATTAGGAGGTTTCCTTATATAGTATTGGCCACAGTGGCATTATATCTTTAGCACCAAACGAACTCACTTATCTATTAGCAAAAATCTAATCTATATTGAAAGTCAGTTAGCCCACTATTGGTTTTAATAACATGCAGCTAAGTATAATCCTATTCTCATATCTATCTTATAATATATATATATATATCATATGATATATCCTATCTCATTGAATCAGTTACTCTATCTATCTCTCTTATATTGGTTGCTTTGACTGGTTGATCGCTATTACATCTTATTCTATTATATTATACTGGTTCTATTTCTTGCAGTGACTTTTTTATCTATTCGAGGTTGTACTTGAGAGTACAATCGCCGATGTACCTGTCTTTCCATTCGTGACGGTAATTGGATATTATTCTTCACGGTGGTTATATCTATCTATCTATATATTCATTATTTTCGAATCTTTGTCTCCTCTTTTATTTGCTAATACAACATCTTCTTCCTATTATATACCCCTCTCTCTTCTATATCTCTTAATCTGGAAACCTTATCACGAACTCTCTCTATATCTCTCTATCTTCTTTTAACCTTCATGTTCTATAATCGGGAGCCTTCGCGGAACGAAAGCTGTCTCTATATATTATTTCCATTATATCTGGCACTTATACATCATCGGGGAGCACTAAACGACTGCGAGCACGCTACCTTAGCAAAATGTCTCATATGTTGACCAAATTGCGGAATTCTTATAGCGTACATTAATCCCCACCACCACACTCGATAGTAAAATCGGTGGAACAATTTACGTACCTAGGCAGAAATATCTCATCCACAGAAAATGATCTTAGTGCACGAATAGGAAAGTCATGGTCTGCTATAAACAGATTATCAGTCATATAGAAATGCGATTTCACTGACAAGAAAAACTGACAAGTTAAAATACACAATTCTTTGAGTGTATCAGAACTACTGTACAGTTGCACTACTTGGACTCTAACTGAACAACTAGAGAATAAGCTAGATGGGAGCTTCACAAAAATGATGCATGCAATTTTGAAATAAGTCGTGGAAACAAGACACCATGAGAAAACATCTGCACGGTCACCTGCCTCCTATCACACATACTATCCGCGTAAGATGAACAAGACAAGCTAGGCACTGCTAGAGGAGCGATGATTAACTCATAAGATACATTTTCATGTGGGAGCCAGCGCAGGGCACGCTGGTGTGGGCCGGTCAGTAAAGCTATATTAACCAGCTCTGTCCTGATAGTGGATGCTGCGCCGAGGACCACCACCCGGGGGCAATGAGAGTTAGGGACGTTTGGCGAGAGATCGTCATGTATATCCGTGCTACTAGCGTGACATGTTGATGAGGATGTGGTGATATTAACCCCCAAAAAGAAAAGAAATGCCAGGAATATTGTTGTATATTGTACAAACGGAAATAGGAATTTTCGGTTAAATTAAACAAAGAAAAGACGAAATAAATATGACAAAGGAATTTTTTCCGGTAAAAGCGAACAAAGAAATTAAAAAAACGGAAGAGAGGGTTTCCGGTCAAGAAAGCAGGGAGAAGATAAAGAAATATATAACAAATGTCCGTTATCAGATCAACAGATAAAGATGCGGAGGCGTATCTATTAATGTAAACGCGAGAAGATTCGAGCCGACACACAGAAACGCCAGCCAGCAGCCAAAAAGGACACTTCACGTCTCCCGTCAGCAAACACCCCTCGGGCACTCATTTTAAGCCCTATGCCTTCACCACCCTGACACCGAAGAAAATAAAGAAGGGCCCTCTCTTTGTACATATGTATATGTTGTTTATTGAAGTCCAGTAGTCGGTAGTAGCTGGCTACTAACATACATCGCTTTGGGTACACTGAAAACCCCAGTACTAACATACACGATTTAGACTAGCGAAGAAGGCCTCTACGTAACAATATAGTCTATTCTACACCATACAAACCTACGCTTTTCTCCTATTATAAGGCATACAAGCAGAAAAAAAGCTTAAATTATTTGATAATTTTGCTAATATTCATCTGAATTTTTTAGATAATGTTTGATAAATTGAATTACTAGGATTTTTCGGACTACTGTCCTTGACTTTATGGTTATATACAGGACGTTTAGGTCGATATACCCTCCGCCCTTCTTCAGATGTTTCTTGTCAGAATTGGAAACCCTCTCGTCCAAATCGGGAACCATCTCGTCCAACTCGAGAGCCTTCATGTCGTAATCGGTGGCCATCACGAAACTTCAAACCGAACCCTTTATTCAATCCAGGAGGGTAGAATGTTATCATTCCCTTAACCATGTTCAGCCGTTCAGCTATGTTCAGTGTTCTATGTTATTATCGCCCGAGGTCTGGATTAAACTTGCAATCTACAAATGATTGACTATACACATATTTCCAAATGGATCCCGCCACATCACATATAGATATTTACCTACAACGTCATTTCTCTTAATAAGTAAGTAAAGTAAAGTCGTCGGGGCGGCCTAATGTCGGTATCAGCCAATCAGCGTGGAAGTCTATCCCCTTTTCAATAGCGCTAGACCAAGGAGATTATTTTAGTGTCTGAGGTGGAGCGCCACACCTACCAGGGCTCCTCACTTTACCGCACAAATCCCTGTGCTACTCATACGCTGAGTTGGCGAGGGCCAGTATCGAACCAGAAACCTTGGGATTCCTAGCCAAACGCTCTGCCGAACCTACAATTTTACACCAATTCTAAAGTCAAACCAGAGAGAAAACCGATGTTAAACGCATCTTTAATTTGACAGGAGACGATTTTTTTTCACGTAGTCCTAAAACAGAAGCTTGTTTCCACTTGAATAACTGGCGCAACATAATCTTCTTAATTACATCTTAAAACATAAAAAACATGACTGACTGATATTTCCTTTTTACTTAATGTCATCAGTGATGAACAGAAAACAAACAAATCAATCTCTATATTAAATTTGGCAAATTAGATTTTCTTGTGTTTTGCAGCCATAAGTTTTGGATATGAATTTTTTATTTTGCAATTCCAAATTAAATTTAATTAATTATCGGTCGGCATTTTTTTTCTCCGTACAAATGAATCAATAAGAACTGTAGCCGACGAGACATGAAAAATCCAATATCAGCGTATTTACAAGCGTAGAATCATATATATTATATATATATATATATATATATATATATATAATATATATTATATATAATGAGAGTATGTTTTAGAGAGTGACAGAGAGTTAACGTTGGTATATACATAGAGTAACTGCTCTGGAAGAGCTTATATACATATATGTGTGTTTGTGTGCATGTACACATACACATACACACAAATATATATATATATATATATATATATATATATATATATATATATATATATGTATATGTGGATGATATATAATATATTTATATAATAATATATATATTAATAGTTTTGCTTGAAGGCAATTAATATATATATATAATTGCCTTCTATAGGCATATATATATATATATATATATATATATATATATGTATATATATATATATATATATATTATGGACTCTCTCGTCGATTTCGATGCATGAGGGTTCACACACACAATGAACACCCACACAGTGATTTGTTTATAGTGTGAAGGCTTGTGTTGGACCATCCACACTTTTTGGCACAGTCGATAGGAACGAATTGTGCATCAAGGATTGCTACAAACCCAATCAACGACTGACCTCAGGAATTTTGAATTCAGAGACTGGTGACCTACCCAAGGTTGAAGGGCCAAGTATGCCCTTCTATTTAAACCAAAGCTGGAGGAAGAATATGTGGATTCATACCTTTCCCAGGGGTATTAGCACTATGTGAAATGCCAAAGCTTGGTCTAGGAATTGAACTCGAATCGACGAGTCCATTTCCCACGACTCTAACCACTAGTCCACGCGCCTCTATTAAACTCTTATTGTATCTATTGTGAGGAATTAGCGAGAATATATATATATATATATATATATATATATATAATACATATATATATATATATATATATATATACATATATATATATATATATTATATATATATATATATATATATATAAATATTTGGAAGATAGAATACAATGTATACAAAGACAAACTCTTGGTTGACATTTCAATAAATAATTTTTATCCATACAACATTTTCTTTCGATTTATCTTCAACATATATATAATATATATATAATATATATTATATATATATATATATAATATATATAAACAGTGTAAGTAAATTCGACAGTATATGAAAAATTTAAAAAAACACAAGTTCATAAACGAGTAATGTTTATTTCGGCTACGCTGCAAAGAAATCTCTCTCGCTCTCTCTCTCTCTCTCTCTCTCTCTCTCTCTATATATATATATATATATATATATATATATATATATATATATATATATATATATATATATTATGAACATTTTTTAAAAACAAGTTCATAAACGAGTAATGTTTATTTCGCCTACGCTGCAGTGTTTCGATTTGTTTCAATAGATCTTGATCGGTGCTTTCATTAGTTTGACGAAAGATTAAATGTATCACAGAAAATAAGAAATCTGCAAGACTCTTTTAATTTAAAATTTGTCGAATGAAAAGCGAGCCTTCTTGGCTGTTTAAACGTAAAACGAACACTGAAAACGGTTGCCATGGATTTTTGAAAAATGTAAACTAATACTCATCGTTTTAATTTGCAGTAATTTGCAATTAACTCACAAAGCAACCCATCTCCTCTTATCTTCATATCTGTCAATTTCCACCACCTCTACATATTTAATTGCTCTCTCTATTAAACTCTTATTTATCTATTGTGAGGAATTAGCGAGAATAAGCTACTCCTTATTCCCACTACCAAAATCAACAGTCAAGAGAAATCTCTTATTACCACCCTCTCTTTAACTATAGCAATCCCCGACTCCTCCGCTTCTCTTTCACTTCTATCATTGCCATAGTGTTTTTTATTACCCTCAAACTTTCTCTATCTCCGTACAGAGAAGACTACTATCATTTTTAATTATCCGATCGTATTTATTTCGTTTTTAATCTAATTTGCTTTGCAAACTAACTTTTGATCACAATTATCTCTTATTTTACCGGACCTGTAAATATTTTTTTATTATGAATGCAAGTAATGTTAAAAATAACAACACAGATTTATTACAAAAGTCTATCTATATTTATATACATTTACAAAAGTCATTTATATTTATATTTTGTGAAGGAAAAAAATATAAAACTTTCTTCCAAAGGAAAAATATAGATACCGTTAATGATTTTGTGATCAAAGGTGAAGTTGGTTTTTTTTTTTAATTAAAGGAAATGATAAAGGTAAATTTGACTATCATGAATTTTTCTAAAGTGGGTAATAGCATTACCCACTATCAATTGTTAAAAGATAAAATTGTTATACTAACCCTAACCATACCATTTTAAGAAATTAGGTTTTAGTTAGATTGATTTAATATTTTGGACCATATTACCTTTACGCACCCCTTTTTGATCTCGATTAAGAAAGGACATGTTTTTCATTTACACCGTCAATATCCGGTTGTTTGTTAGGTTAGGGTTAAGGTTTAGGGTTAGGGATTAGGGTTAGGGATTAGGTTTAGGTGTTAGTTTTATGATTTAAAAAAAATCTAAAAATCGTATGTTAAAACAACCAGATATTGACGGTGTAAGTGAAAAACATGTCCTTTTTAATCGAGATCAAAAAGGGGTGCCTAAAGGTCATATGGTACAAAGTTTGTATCACAGAATTGCACAGCAACTACTTTTTAAGCAATTAGGGATACTCATATTTTCGTCTATTTTTCATTTAATAAAAACTAATTAAAATGAATTAAATAGATTATTTAAGGTCAATTTTTTGTCTAAAGCGAAAAGTAGTAACATAATAAGCATCAGTAAAAAATACTAATAATGATATTACACATATAATTTATTTTTAATACAGTTAAAACTATTTTTCGGTCAAATTTGATAAAATATATCTTAAGATGGTCGACGTGGTTACCGTAAAATCCGTATTTACAAAATAAATTTAACACTCTCGAAGGAAAAAATACCAAAAATCAGGGAATTATCTGATTTTAATGATATTTTCAGTATTGATTTATCAATCAATGAATTTTTTAATGCATCAGTTATTTTATTTCAATTTTTTAAAAATTTAATTAGGTATTTCTGATTTGATAAATTAATATATAAAATTCATTAAGAATATGAGTATCATGATGGTAAGTTTAAAATGTCATATTAATAGAATATAACATTTTTAAGCACTGCTTTACTTAGTATCAATCTCTAATGATTTTTTTGTCGAAAACTCTATTAAAAATTTAGCGCCCCCCCCTTTAAACAGAACACATATTGATGTATATTTTTTTCTTTTATAAGATAATAGCCAATTAAATAATTATCGAAATGAGTAAAAAGATTTCCAAAAATTATTTTTTTATTTTTTATTTTCATTTTATTTTCCCGTTTTCGATACTTACTGTCTACCAGAGTAGTGACTTTCTTCTATTCACACCTTTGGTCTTTTGTCTTATTATTTATGCAGAAATTAATATCAATCATATATAACCACACTGATATTTTGCACCCCAAAAATAAGGGGGGTCAATTTAAGTGATTTGAACCAAATTAAAAGGTTTTGAAATAAAATAATTGATGCATTATAATATTCATTCATTGATAAATCAACACTGAAAATGTGGTATTTTTTAAATAAAAAATTTGTTTTGTAAAAACACTAATTTTTTACAAAATTCCAGATTGCTTGTTAACAACTATTTTAATCTCTAAGCTTTTAAATTTACGAAATAATATAATCTTGTGATTCTTTCAACAATCTAACTCGAGCTCAATGGTTGACACAACGTCTTTTCTAGTATATATATATATATATATATATATATACTCTCGCCGTAAAAGAGAATATTTGACGTCATCTCTCAAACCGTCTCCTTTTTTCAGTCTACCACTCGCTTTTCTCGTTAATCTGTGATAAAAAATGTCTTATTACCTTCCATATACCAACAAATGCCCTGAAGATGATCTAATTAATAGATAGAAACACTGCAGCGTGGGCTAATAAACTCATCACTTAACTCATTTAAACCTGTGTTTTTTCATTCTTTTTTAATATACTACATACCGTCGGATTCACTTCCTTTTCTTCACACACACACACACACACACACACACACACATATATATATACATATATACATATATACACACACATATATATATATACACATATATACATATATATACACACACACACACACACACACACACATATATATATATATATATATATATATATATATATATATTGGCAGTAATAATTTATTGGTTTGATCACAATCAATGCCGAAGTTTGCTGATTGAGCTAAATGCATAGGATTGGTCTGTGGCAGACTATCCTAGATTATGGGAATGTTATTCCACAGCAGTTTGTCAGCCATTACTCCAATGAGCGGAAATTTATATCAGATGCTCTTGTTTACCCAATACCACAACACCTACAAATGTGTAATTACACAAATAATAATCAATTTCTCACATAGCCGATACGATCCAGTTCCAACTAACTCTATTCTTTTTTTTTTTATAGATGCTTACCGAATACATGATATTATAACAGTTTTCCAGTGTTATCTAGGTTAAGTGATGAATAGGTTCCCTAATCTTCATTAAACTATTATTATAAATAAAATAAAGCAAATAAGATATCGGGCATGCAAAATACGGATCATCATCAGGACAAAAATAGTCATAAGTGTTGTTTTGTAAATAAAAAGATATCGAAACACTTGGGCTGTCTTATAAAACGATAAATTGTATCCTTAATATCTTATATATTTTCCACTTTCAAACATTTTCTTCGCGATCTTTCTCGAATTAATTACCAATTTTTCACCCCATATATATATATATATATATATATATATATATATATATATATATATAAGTAAGTAAAGTAAAGTCGTCGGGGCGGACTAAAGTCGGTTTCAGTCAGACAGCGAGGGAGTATATCCCCTTTCCACTAGCGCTAGACCAAGGAGATTGGTTTTGCGTCCGAGGTGGAGCGTCACTTCTACCATCAGCTCCTTACCTTGCCGCACAGATCTCTGTGCTACTCATATGCTGAGTTTGCGAGGACCGGTATCGAACTAGGAACCTTGTGGTTTCTAGCCGAACGCTCTACCGACTGAGCTAGAGAGAGAGAGAGAGAGAGAGAGAGAGAGAGAGAGAGAGAGAGAGAGAGAGAGAGAGAGAGAGAATGTGTGTTTATGTGTGTGTGTAGCGGAGAAAATAGAGGCGTAATCGTTAGAGTCGTTGGAAATAAACTCGTCGACCCGAATTCAAATCCTGGACGAGGTTGTTTCCATTTCCATTTCACATACCATTTGGAAAAGTTATTCTTCTAGCTAATATACCTCCTAAAATAGGCGAACTGGGATCTTTTACCTTGAATATGTTACCAGGCTAGGATAATTTTTGGGAGAATAAGTGTTTAATTGGAGTCGTACCTAATTTTGAAAATTAATTAATTAATAAGTTTGTTTGGAATGGCTTTTTGCCGATAATAATTCATTATTAATTAATTAATTTTCAAAATTAGGTACGACTCCAATTAAGCACTTATTCTCCAAAAAATTATCGGCAAAAAGCCATTCCAAACAAACTGTGTTTACAACTTATCATATCGTCGTGTAATAAAAGTCACTAGAAGAGGAATATTAACCTACTCTAAACAAATCGTAAAATCTAAGAAGTCCGTTTAGTGTAGGGGTTATGGGATCGGCCTGTCAGCTTGGCAGTCCGGTTTCAAATCACGCACAGGGCGGTCTTCTGATCTATAGCTCTGCTGATGAGGCCTAATAGGCCGAAATGTACATACAGAGATTGATTTTTCTCGATTTGTTTAGCCATACATTTAATAGGTATTACCGCCTAATTCATTATTAATTAATTAATTTTCAAAATTAGGTACGACTCCAATTAAGCACTTATATATATATATATATATATATATATATATATATATATATAACCAGGTGTTGACCCCCAACCTCAGCCACCCACCGCCGTTCCATAACCACCCACCCACCTATAATATACAACGTTTGCAATCTTAAAGTTAATATTATTCAACCACAATACTCAATTATCTCGACCCGACTATATACAATATACATAACCTACACATCCGGATAGGAAAAAAAACATACACACACACATACATGCACAGACACAAACGCACGCACGTAAGCACTGTTAAAATTCCACACACTCACAGAACAACATATTATGTGTGTGACCAGTTACAACGCGTACGCAACCTTTATGCTGCCCATAAACACTCTCATACATTCAATTCACCTTCACATACATACACACATCATTTTATCCAATCATACGCATCCCATGTCTCTTGAATTTTTTCGATTTTCCTTACATTTGAAACATCTTTACCTGATGAATGCATCGCATGAAACCAATATGGTTGTGAATGTTCCTTTGTCACCTAATGAATAGATATGTAAAACCTATATATATTTATCTTATATATAATATATATATATATATATATATATATAATATATATATATTAGTCAGGCATTGTCTGTAGCTATAAAAAAAATCTAATTAATTAACAATTTTGAAAATTAATTATTGGTCAGTTTTAGATTTTAAAATCAATTATTTATTTGTCGCTTTCTTCTGAACCAAAAACTTTTCAAGTTACACGGCTGTTTACATATGAATATTGAGCAACCACTCCGTAAGGCTGGCATTTGTAATTTAATAAAGTAAATATGGTTGATAGGCGAATGTAATGGCGTGTGAAAAACCATATAAATCACCGTATAATTTTAAATCTTTTTAGGTCAGTAGACTGCAATCGATTTTGTCGCAGTTACACTAATTAAATTAAATTTATATTTAATAAATTGCATAGTAATCGCTACTGAAATTCCTGTTATATAAATTCATAGATACGCTTATTGGTTGCAAGTAGATCGCTATGTAGAGAGTCCAAAATCTCAAAGACCAATTAGCTAAGGAAACTTCTAGAATCAATGAGTGTTCTTGTATGAGTCTAGGCTGGTTGTAATTATTATCTTCAGACGTCTGTTTCATAACAGATATAAGTAATCTATTTGTTATGAACTCCAATAAATGTTCATGATCCTTAATGCTGATATTCAAGTTAGCGAAGGGTTCTTCACATGGACTTTTATTGCAAAGAGTCATACTGTCCGTATTTGTAAACCCATTTCGCTTTGTGCCATAGTCATAGATTATTATTATTATCATTATTATTATTATTATTATTATTATTATTAGTATTAGTATTATTATTATTATGTGAGTTTTTCATATCGCCGTTAGCTGATTGAATTTCACTGGCGTCTGAGTAACAACAAGTTAGATCTTCAGGACTCTTCTGAGTATTCTAGCCGATTGCAGCAATTCATAGTCTGGATGCTCTCAATTCTTCCTCTGATTTCCTGATCCTCCAGACTTTTTTCAAGCTTTTTGGGGCCGTTCCAAGTGCACCACCTAAAATTGGTATCATTTTGACCTTCATATTGCACCTTCACCTATTATTATTATTATTATTATTATTATTATTATTATTATTATTATTATTATTATTGTTTTTGATAATAATAACATACCACTAAATGGTATGTGTGCAAACCTGAATCTGTTCTGCGAAATACAACGCATAAAATTGTCTGAGATATTGAGATACTGACGGATCACCTAATCATGGCCAGGAGACCAGAGCTAGTGTTAATTAAAATGAAGAAAAGAATTTGTCTACACAGATTTTGCTATATCTGCCGATAACCGAGTGAAAGTTAAAGAAATGTAATTCTATGTCAAATCATCCAGAAAATTGTTACATTTTCACCATCTACTTCAATCAGCTGTGGACTAGGTTAAAGTTAGACAATACCCAAAATTTGAGCTTCCAATTAAAAAAATTGGCGGAGTTATCTCGATTTTTAGCTCTCCAAATTTGAGGGGGGTTGCGAAAAATGGCGACATCTTGAAACCTATTTTGTCTGGAAAATGAGTTATAGAGCTTTCCTTCTTCTAAAAATTGGTTTATGAAACATTTTTGACCTAGGAATCCATAAATGCTATTAAAAAAGTCTTAAAGTCAACCAATTTTATGTTTTTGATAATTTCTGATTTTTTCATTGCAAGATCAATATCCCAATGTGGCCTTGTATCTTGGAAAAAAAATTATATCTTTATTTCACATATATTGGACATTATTTGTACCAAAAGGATAGTTTGGTTTTTGATCCTGTCTTGAAGTAGAAAGATGTCGTATCAGTTTTAATCTTGCTAGTCATTCCTTTAAGCAGCCCTTCCAGCAAGTAATTTTAGGACAATTTTTCAACGCCGTTAAATAGTAAATTATATACATGTTTGGGCGTTTTGGATAAGTTAATTCAGCTCCTCTTGTTTTGGAACTGTTTATAAATATAAGTTGCGGTCTTTCGTACATCTTTTATCATAAAATGTTGGACCGGTTTAGCTTATCGGTAGAGCACTTGACTATGTATTGCAAGTTTCCCTCGCCAACTTAGCATATGAGTAGCACAGGATATGTGTGGTAAAGTGAGGAGCTGGGGTAGGTCTGGCATTCCAACTCAGATGCAAAAACAATCTCCTTCGTCTAGCGCTAGTGAAAAGGGGATAGACTCCCTCGCTGTCGACTTTGGGCCACCCGACGACTTTACTTTTACTTATACCAAAAAATTATCCAACAATCTTTAATCAACAGCCACTCTACTAAAATACCCAATATAGCCCTAAATAGATTTTTAGGTAACCATATGTGGAACCCGAACGAGTACCACCTAGGAGCAGATCTGGAAGTAATGGCAACGATGGGGTACACCACACTCTCCAGATCTCCAGAACTGGAGCCTCAACCTCCAGATGCAGTGTAGTATAATTATACGGTGGACACCTCAGGCAGCGTATTCTCAGCGTACAGGCTCTAGTTAATCTATAGCTGTAAATACTTTAAACGAAAAGTTTACAATGAAACATCTACAATCGTAGGATTCGTGTACTTACTACTCAGATAAATCCCCAAATAGGTTAAAACATCTTCTTAGCCTTGGTCAAGGAAAAGTCCAACACAAAACCTCCGCTGCCCAGCGGCTCTACCCATCCCAAGGAAAGGTTAGGGGAGTAAACCCCGAAAACAAATTAAGCGCCGCAGTCCCTCCTAAGGTTGTGTGATGCTGAAATCCATTACCCAGCAACTTCTGCGACACTACCGCTGCCAAACTGCATTGGTTCCTTACCTTTCCTTGGATCACAGCGGCAGTGTGGAGAGGGGGAATGTGCTGCTTGGGGAAATGCTCATCCTCCATATGAACCCGCCCAGGTTACATAGTCCCCGCAAAAAAAATGTAAAATATTCGGACACTACTTCATGGTAGACGGAAGGATCCCAACACAACACAATACCATGAAAGAATACTTAGAAAAAGGCGATCATACTCATTGGTCTACTTAACGCTTCTTTTGATTGCTTGGCTCGGGTGCCACATTGGAGGCACTGTAGGGGAGATAATTATTCCTCGGGCGACTGTTAACGGAAAAGGGACGTGAGGAAAGAGGAAAGTGTGAAACCTTTTAAAACGCTGAGCCATTCTTACGTACATAATTCGCTGTAATACCGTTTGACAAGAGACTTAATTAACGTCAAGGCTTATCTAAAT
>CM042141.1:137131825-137139325 GCA_023376005.1 Doryteuthis pealeii
TTGCCCTCAAGTCTCCAGGACTCTCCAGAGTATTCTGGCTGATTTCAACAATGCTGTTGCCTGGATGGTCTCAATTTTCTCTCTGATTTCCAGTTCCTCTGGACTTTTTCTAAGCTCTTAAGGCCCGTTTCTTCTTCTTCTTTCTTCTTCTTCTTCTTCTTCTTCTTCTTCTTCTTCTTCTTCTTCTTCTTCTTCTTCTTCTGCATTTAACATTTTCTTCGGATTCGTATCTATCGTTTTTTCACGTCCGCTTCTTTACTCTATATTTTCTCTAATTACCTTTCATCACAATTACTCTTTCTTCTTCTTCTTCTTCTTCTTCTTCTTCTTCTTCTTCTTCTTCTTCTTCTTCTCTCTTCTTCTTCTTCTTCTCAATATTATTATTATTATTCCATTAGATTTTTTCATACCCACCTTAGCCGGTGGTTCACTAAGGGCTGAGTGGCAGCACGCCTCCTTGAGTCTCCGTGACTCTTCTAAGTATTCCAGCCGATCACAACAATGATGTAGTCTGGATGGTCTTGATTTTTCCTTTGATTTCCACTTCATCCAGACTTTTCTAGAACCCTAGGGACCGCTCCTAAGGCACCGGTTACAATGGGAACGACCTTCCCCTTCATGTTCATGTTTTCTCAGTTCTCTGGCATGGTCCAAGTATTTGTCTATCTTTTCGCTTTCTTTCACTTTCAATCGGTGATCAACCGGAACGGCGAAATCCAGAAGACAGGGTTTCTTCAACGTGTTGATAAACAATAGATTTGGTCTCCTGGCTGGGATTAGGTGATCCTTCTGTACCCCAACGCCCCAGATAATTATGTTTTATTATTATTATTATTATTATTATTATTATTATTATTATTATTATTATTATTATTTCCTTCCTGGGAACTTTTTTCACACCACCGTCAGCTCATGGTTTTCACTGGAGTCTGAGTGACAAAAAGTCTCCTCTGTTCTCCAGGAGTATTATAGATTAACTTAACAATTATACTATCTGGGTGGTCTGAATTCTCCCTCTGATTTCCTCTAATCGGTTTTCTAAACTTTTGGGGATCGTCCCAAACGCACGAATTACAAGTGGCATCACTTTCCCGTCATGTTCCACAGTTTCTTTTCAATTCTCTAGCAAGGTCAAGGTATTTTTGTTATCTTTTCGCTTTCTTTCATCTTCACACCGTAATTTGCTGGTACTGAAAAAACTACTAGTTAGCAAGTTTGCTTTCTTTTTGTTTATCACTACTAGGTCTTGTCTTCTGGATGGGTTAAGGTGATCCGTCTCAAAGTCCCAGTGAATTTTATATGTTTCATTCTCAAGAAGAGATTCTGGTTTATGCATATAGTATTTTGTTGTATGCTCAAAATTAAGTTCTAAGTTACACAATTCCCAGTGGATCACCTTTCCAACCTAGCTGTACCACGCCTTATATTTCTTTTCTAGTTTGCTGCATTTGTTTAATACATGGATGATTGTTTCATCTCTTTATCCATACACCCCACATTTGCTGTTCTGTTGTATCTTACTTATTTTTGATTTGATACAGTTAGTTCTTATGAGATTGATTTTATTATTATTAGTAGCAAATATATGCACCCTCCGGGTGCAAGTATTTAAGTTTTAATATAATAAAAGATCATATTAAATTAGAAAGGCTAATGAAAACTGAATAAGAATGCAAATAAAAGATTTGGAACAGAGGGGTATGATTGAAAAATAGAACAACTTTGAAACTAACTCTTCCATCATTTTCTATTACTCCCGTCTTTCATTGGTAAATCTTCCTAATTTAACTATTTTAGTTTAAATAGGAAGTAAAGATAATATACAGTTATTATTGAAAGAAAATTTTTGTCATATTCATCAAGATAAAACCAAACAATTAGAAATTAATAATACTAAGCATTATATTTATTAAAATCACATTTTTAAAGATCAATATGCAAATTAGCCTTCCCATTCACCACTGTAAATCGCTATTTTGTTGTATATATAAATACAATTGCATGTTTTTAATATGTAGATATGGTCAAGAGTCTTAATGATGAAAACAATTTTATTAATAATTGAGGTTTAAAAAAAATAAAATCATGGACAATGTGATGTAAATAATAAAGGGATTTGACTTGAGTAGTAACGAGTTTCGGTTACAGACAGACAAACACACAATCTCCATTAATAATAAGTATTATTATTATTTTATTATTTCATGATTTTACATATTTATTTATTATTATTATTATTTCATTGAATTTTTCACATCAGCATTCTATTATTATTATTATTATATTATTATTTAATTATTATTAGTAGTAGTAGTAGTAGTAGTCAGTAGTAGTAAGTAGTAGTATCAATCACTTTTTCTACCTCTCCTCTTCTAATCCTCTCTTTGTCCCCCCTCTCTCTTTTCCCTCCCTCTCCTCTCCCTCTCCCTCTCTCTCTCTCTCTCTCTCTCTCTCTCTCTCTCTCTATATATATATATATATATATAATATAGCGCCGCGTGTGTGTGTGTGTGTGTCAATTTGTCTCTCTCCCGTTCCATTTTCTAAAAATGATAATGTCTCCCGGAATCTCTAATTAAAAATTATTTTTGTGACTGGGATACCTAAGTGGTTATATTAATTTCAATTCTTGTCAGCATTTCCCAGCACTAATCCAACATGGTTCGTGTATGGAAGCCACAATTGACAGCAGAATTTATCCCCTTATCAACTCTATTTACAATGCATACACGTACAATACTCACATTAATCACAGAGACACACACACACACACACACTTTTCACGCGCGCACACACACACACACACACACACACACACACCACAATATATATATATATATATATGGGATGGGGGAATACGATTTGAATCACTTAAGAACTCAAGATTAAGCTGTTATCACAGTGAACGATTTTTAATACTTGATGTTGACCGTCGTAAAT
The DNA here is from genome assembly GCA_023376005.1 of Doryteuthis pealeii. Classification (NCBI taxonomy): domain Eukaryota; kingdom Metazoa; phylum Mollusca; class Cephalopoda; order Myopsida; family Loliginidae; genus Doryteuthis; species Doryteuthis pealeii. The sequence goes on from CM042141.1 coordinate 137,134,766, forward strand.
CGTGTAAGTAAATATAACTAAGTGCTCAGCGTTAGTGTCACATAACCTAACCGACTAAAAGCACTCGAATATAACACTATATAACTATTGAGTTCTTTCCCTGTCTCATACTATACTGACTATCCTATATAGACCGCAGCACGCACCCGATAATTCTATGTATGAATTAGTGATTACTTCCGCGAGGGCTGTAAAATCCGCAGGCAGAAACCAACGAGATCACACTTACAAAAAAACAAAGATAGTAAGATTTCTATATTTGAACTTTTTGCACAACATTAGTCAAGTTTATTTGCTATACCACTTACATCTTAACTAAAAAATTGACATGCGTGCGAGAACGTGTTAATAACTCGTAGAGCGTTCTTCGCGCACACACGATGATGTTTTAGCTCTCATCCTTATTTATTATACGAGTTAACCGTAATACCTACTCGCCCCGACGTGCACTACGCTATTTTGAACTTTTCGTTTCACGATAGACTTATTGAGATTAAGATGAGAGTCAAGGCTCAATGAAAACTAAATAAGAGATATCAGATTCAAAAAAGATGTGAGAGAGGTATAATTGCGTGCGCTTCGCACGCTTGCCTCCACTCACATCCTCACAAAGACTATGAAGATACACGGTAAAGGGAGATTTATTAGAGGAGCCGCACTACATGTATATTATTGGAATATTCTATTCTGTTCCATCGAGCGTTGTTTAATTTCTATCTTTCTCACATTAAGGCGTTATGTAGAGTTGAGAACACCGATGCACTCTCACAACCACTGAAGAAATGTACAGTTATTTGTATTTCTTGTACATGGATTTCATTTTCGTATAGATAACCTTCAAGAGCACCTTGTGTTTACTAAACTCATATGCGAGTTTAAATAAACCCAGAAGAGTTCCCTGAAATGCGAGTGCAATGTCCCAATCACATATTGTATTGAGACAATATAGAATGTTACATATGTGAATCTCTGTCAAATGTGATGACCTTCTGATATGTAGCGAGTGTAATAACCAGTCTTTATCTTCTCATTGATCAATATCTTATACGAGATGATTGAATAGATCCTGTCCTGCTACTATGGAATATCGATAGAGAGCGACCTCCGTCTAACACTCGCTCTAATTATATTATTATTATCCTACGATGTATAAGAATTACTCGGTGAGTAATGGACGTAATGCAGGTACACTCATATAAGAGTCTCGAGTAGGGGAAATATAGCTTCGGCTTACATGTACGCAAAAACATACTCTACCCATACATAATACCCATTATTCTGCCCGCGGTCAATATTTTAATTCCGTTCTCTCCTTCTAGTCCTCCGACCGCGGAAATGGAGCACCATTGTGTATTTATATAGCATAAGCCAATAAACTACAGTCACACATTCTTTCTCTGTATAGTGCTCCACGAGTTACATGTTTCTCTGCTCCATATCAATATAGAGTCCGGTTTCTATCTCCAATACCACGGACACACTTTATGTTGTACATGCATTACCTATCATAATCCTGGGTCCGCCCGGTGAGCCTCAGTCTCTCTCTGGCTCTTCAGAATGTTCAAAAATTAAGATTAATAAATCTTGTCTAATCGTATTCTGGATTTCACCAGTTCTTCACGTCAAATATCTCTTTGCTTCTGTCTCTCGCTTTGATATGATGCCTCTCACTCATGGCATGTCACAGTACCGTATCGAGGCTTTACTAGCTCTCTCGCTATAATTACTTTACTCTCTATTTTTGTCGTGGAATAATATAATATAATTACTCTCACAAAAATCTCTAGGTGTATAATAAATATATACCGCTAGTTTTTGTCTCTGCACGGCGAGGGTGATGTAGAGTGATTTTCATTTACTCTTTCTGTACTTACCAATGAGTTGGCGGATTTCCTGATCCTTTTGTTACTCTTTATATCTCTTCATATTTTTTGACCTCGATAAATAGCATGACACCACAACACCAACTCTCTCTTTAAAACAATAATATTCTCTTGTGAGCTCACTATAGGAGTGTGAGTTATATTAATATTCTTTTTCCCTTCTTTCGATATCTTACTTTTTCTTATTAACTTCATCTTTGGTTTTTATGCTGGATAAAGTTTATTTATTATACACATCCATCTGATATTATCCTGATGTATTATTGTATTTTTGTTGTTGTTTTTATTTTTTATTTTTACACCCAATAAGCTACGGCTACTACCTGTAGTCAGAGAGCTTCTAGACATACATCGATCAGGTACTCATCCAGGAATTCTTCCTGAATATGGTGTCGATAGCGGTCAATAACCGTAGTCTACTTTGGATGTGCCTTGAACCTTCTATGCGCTCGAGTTGTGCCACTGTTCTATTGATGATATTCGTTGACACAAATCTCCTTTTCCACAATATTATTACGATACCATTCCGGTGTCTCCCAGAGATTTCTCGTTACAGATCTACATAAGGCCGGGTAGGAGAGAATAAAAATTTAACGTGCTTTTGCGAATTTCGTTCGCCACCCTCACTAGTGTTGGGCCGGCTACAGCCAAACGACTCAGTTGCAACTGTGTCAATTAATCACGTGATCTGGCTCTCTAGCGCGGGGAGTTATGAGTGATCCTTCTTTTCATCTCGAAAACCAATATCTTACGTTATCAGTCTGCTAGAAGCATAATAATAAATATATATAAGTGAGTGGTAGCCTCTTTATATATTGAAAAAACGATGGTTCTTCGCACCAAAATGTAGTGTATGTCTCCTGACGTAACCAGTGGTCCTGTATCTTTTATCGTATCATGGTCACGGTTTGAGTCGTGTGTGCGTTATCAATGCGATTGAGTTATTATTTAGCAGAATATGTCCGATATTTGATAGGTTGTGTGTGTGCTGCAACTTTTCTATATAATCAAAACACGTGTCGCATATGTAAGATAAAAAAGATTTAAAAATTTTCTGAGAACATAATAACATTTTTGGGTCCTTCTTTTTATAAAATATTAAATTTTCTCCCGTTGGAACCAGAACAACATTTTTTATATACCATTTATTAGCATGGTGAAAATTGAATTTCTAGCACAATTTTCAGTGGATCACCATCCCCACCCAATCGTGCCAAGAACTGTACTCTCTTTGTGCTAGTTTGCTGTCATTGGCTTATAATAGACTAACCGTTTTGTCTTTGTCTCTAAATTCTATACTTGATGTTCTGTAGTCTAATTATTAAATTATTATTATTAGTTAGTAGTAGTAGTAGTAGTAGTAGTAGTTAGTATTATGTGAGTTTTTCAACACCAGGAGTTGATGGTATTTTACTAGAGTCCGCAGTGACAACAAGTCTCCTCGAATTCCAGGACTCTTCTGAATTTCTAGCCGATTGCAGCCAATACGTAATCTGGATGGTCAATTTATTCCTCTGATTTCCAGTTTCTTCTAATCTTTCCAAGTTTTTTTTTTACCGTTAGCATGTGCACCAACTACAATCGGATCACTTTGACTCCCATATTTCACAGCTTTTTCAATTATCTGGCAAGGTACAGGTATTTGTCTATCTTTTTGTTTTCCTCCTCTTCACCCGTGATCTGCTGGAACGCAAAATCTACATTGACAAGTTCTCTTTTTTTAATTCCAATACTAGGTTCTGTCTCCTTGCTGGGATAGCGGTAATCCATCTTATCTCGAAGTCCTGAGATTATTATTATTATTATTATTATTATTATTTATTATTTATTATTACTATTATTAATAGTAAATAGGAACGTAAAGTAGGTGGACTAGCTATTGTCCGTATACCCGGCCCCAAGAGGGAGAGTACCCTCTTTCGATTAGAACTAGACCAGAGAGATTGTTTTCGCGTATGAGTGAAGCGCCACACCTGGCATCAGCTCTCAAACTTTACTGTACAGATCAAACTATGCTGTTCATAGCGATGATTTGGCGAGCGCCTGTATCGAACCCCGGAAATTTGTGATTCCAAGTGGGTGTTTTCTACTGACTGATCTTAAACCAGCCCATTCTCTGTGAAATATATTATTGTATTTTGATGAGAAATTCAATTTTAAATCTAAGCAATTGGCAGATTCTTTCTCTATAATAAAAAAAAAGGAATAGTCCATGATTTAGCTGAGAGACGACACTCATAAGAATAAGATTTGGCGGATAATCAGATTTACATTTTTTGCATTTCATCTTTGAAGATTTGGACGGTCTCGTATTTAATCAGAGGATGTTGCAAGATGATAACGGTCGTACTTTTAAGGAACACGATTATTGATTTATCTAATCCTTATTGACTATTCGATTAACGTATCTGTAGACACCAGTCTCCATGAGCCATTGGCCAATTGCCTAAAATCGTTTTAAATCAACTACTCTGAGAAACATCAGTGTCGCATCTTCCACCTCACCCAGCATTTCACTGTCTCTATCATTCCCAAGAGAAAATGTTCTAGAGTGACACTCAATGAACTTTTTGTTATAAACTAAAAGATAAAATATAATGATAAAATAAAATAAAAAAAGATAAAAAAAAAGGCGTTTTATATCATTCAGTGTTTACTTCTTTTCCGACGTCCGTCT
>CM042141.1:137144325-137149325 GCA_023376005.1 Doryteuthis pealeii
TAGAGGGCTCACGAGATCCGTTTAACGAATAGTGGCAGTATATATATATATATATATATATATATATATATATATATATATATATATATATATATACACGGAATGTCCAGAAAAATGACAGCATTTGAAATGTGATTATATAAGTAATTACAAGTCCTAGTCAAAAAAATTAAATAGGATCCATGTTGTATTATATCAGAGTTACATATCACCATTTAAACACGATATTCAAAGATCCGTAGAATTCATAAACGATTTCAGACACTTGTTTGTGTTCGATTTCATTCTAACACGCAAAATGCTTTTTAATTGCTCGTAAAATAATTAGAACCATAAACGTAAATAGATTTTACACACTTTGTTAAAATTTGAGTTTGTTTTACCAAGAATTAGAGCAATTACCAAGAAATCTCTTTATTATTAGACTAAGTCAGTTTGGGGGGGGGGGACACACGGTCGATTAATGCGTCCATTTTGCTGTAATGTGTTCTCAACAGCAGGCCAGCAAAAATGCCAACTACTACACGTCTGTTGACTGAGATGAGTTTGGCAATTACTGACTTGCTGACTGTCTAAAGAGACAGTCAGCAAGTCATGGATTTGGCTGAAAGAAAGAAAGAAAGAAAGAAAGATAGTGAAGAGCACGGACAAGAGAATTGTCCCATCTTTAACCCATAGAACTTGGCTACCCTGGTAATTCTTCCGTATACCTTCTCACTAGATTGTCGGCACCTAAGTTGATAAAGGTCTAGGCAAGACTGACGAAGACTGGCAATGTATGCTCTTCTCTCGAATAATGTTTTTTTCTGCGGTCACTTTAAATATACACTCCTACATTTGAGGCGCTGGTGGTTGTCGTCAGTGATGTAATCCGCAAGGTCCATTGGGAAGTTTCGGGTCTTCCAATATCAGACTTCCCTCACCTTGCTGACCCTATCAGAGGTGATCAAACTCTGGTACAACCACCACCAATAGCCGCTAAAAGACAATTGACACATTTTTTTTTGGGGGGGGACGGTTGTAGAACTATATCCCATTTAAATACAAAGCACCGCGCATCTGATTGGTTGTTAGTAACAGCCAATCAGATGAGTAGTACCCCATATTTAAATGGATACGTAGCCAGAAACACTTTTTCTGTAATACATAGCAAGAGAAAACAGATATCGGGCACGCATAGATAACCCAGTATATTATATATATATATATATATATAATATATATATATATATATATATTATATATATAGTCAAAATGTGACGCTCGATGAAAGGAATATACAATAATTCGGGATTAAGAATGAATATATAAGTGTTCAACACGTTTGTAGAGCATGTGTGGTAAAATAATATAGCCAGTCCACTGTTTCGTTCGTCAGGACTATCTGCGATGAATTAATCAAATTAATTATGAAAATTCAAAATGGAAGTAAACAAAATGCATTATTAAATATATATATATATATATATATATATATATATATATATATATACATATAAAAGCTCGTTGATTTTTTTCACATTTATTTTATTATGTCTTCCTATTAATTTATATTTAGTTGTCAAAAAATACCTTGACAAGGGGTGGAGGTGACACAAAATATTGGTAAAATAGAGCAATCCAAAGCCAAAAAAACGTCAATATATTTGAACTTTGATTTTGTTCTGCTTTTTGTTCAGTTTTTATATATTTCCTATGCTTCCAATAACAACGCAAACGTTCACAAGAACAATATATTGATACACAACTAAATTCATTTATATATATATATATATATATATATATATATATATATATATATATATATATACACCCACACACACATACACACATATATATGTATATATATATACTTATATAGTGTGTTTGAGAGGAGAGAGAGAGAGAGAGAGAGAGAGAGAGAGAGAAATACAGAAAGAGATACGGAGCTGTTTAATAGGTATTTTTAAGAGATATTTAACAGGTCATGAAGAGAGGGCGGCCTAACTTAATATTACCCGGCAGATCACATCTTTTAACATATCCATTCCTCTTTTAGCTTTATCAAAAAAACATTAATTCTAACTTTTATATAACCCCAGGTAGTAAAAAGTTGCCAGAGCTCGTTTCACTAGACGACATCCGCAGAAACTCGGTGATAGCCTGCATGTCTACCGTCACTAACTCCTAGTTGCTCCCATTAACCCCGTTGTTTATTTTTAGAACTCTGTGAAGTTCGTTAGTTTTTTTTTAAGTTTACCAAAGTTGCTCTGATATATTTGACGGGATTTATTTAATGTCAATTTTGTAATATCCGGCTTTGAAATGTGAAATCCGTTTTTTGTTTATTTTTGAATTAATTTTAAATGTTTTCGAAGGTTTTCACTATTGTATCTAGTTTAAGATGGGGTAAATCTCTTAAAGTCTTTATTATATAATGCATTTGGTGTTTGTTTTCTCGCTTCTAATAATATATTTTTTTATTGTATAAGAAGTCATTAAGATAATTAAAAGTTATGAAAGCATATGTAGTACAATTTCCATCTTGTGTAATTATTCTCTTGTAAATCTAAAAGCCTGTTATACTAAAAAGATTTACTTATATTTTAGAAATGGATCTTCTATGTATTTGATTTAAAATGATTAGTATTAGTATTATTAGTATTAAATAAGATTACTGGAAACGATACAACTGTGTGCAAATTATTTGCACTGTCAATAATATGTGCCCCCGGGCGTAAGTATTTAAGTTTTAATGTAATGAAACATATTAGATTAGAAATACTAACGCAATTAAATAGAATGCATATAAAAAGATTACACTTATTTCAATTACATTTTAATGGTTTCTATATAAAATCTTTCATAGAATTAATTTTGATACGTTGGAGAATAAAACAATAATATTAGAGATTAATAAAAAAAAAAAAAGTAAAGTCATCGGGGCAGCCTAATGTCGGTATCAGCCAATCAGCGAGGGAGTATATCCCCTTTTCACCAGCGCTAGACCAAGGAGATTATCTTAGCATCTGAGGTGGAGCGCCACACCTACCATCAGCTCCTTACTTTACCGCACAGATCCCTGTGCTACTCATGCGCTGAGTCGGCGAGGACCGGTATCGAACTAGGAACCTTGTGGTTTCTAGCCGAACGCTCTACCGACTGAGCTAAACCGGCCCGCCCCAATTAATTATTTATTTAACCCGGTTTTCTTAAAACCAGTATGCAAATTAACAACAACTTTATTTCTTTGTGATATGTAAGACACATTGCAGAATTTTAAACATACTAACATGGGCTGTTTTGAGGCAAATCGAACTCAGAGTTTCATTGTCATCATTGATGAATAAGTATAAGTCTATGTATTAATGAGTTTGTCTGTAAATTAAATACTCCTTGATAAACTTATGAAATTCCTGAGGGTATGACTTATACATTGACATTGTTACGGTTATAGACAAACAGACACTAAATATCCATTATATTAAGATTAGTATTAGATAATAATACTAGAAACGATAAAACTGTGTGCAAATTATTTGTATTAAGTTAATTTCTTTGACTAATGCCATATCAACCTTCATGGGTTAATTAATGCTAAAGGCATCCTTGTAGAACCTCAGCAGTGGTGGGGTTTAAATCATAGCTGGGGGAATGAGGGTTTTATACCTTTCATAAAGACTAGTACAAAATAAAAAAAACACGCCCCGGGCGATGTAAAAATAGTTTTTGAAATATATTGCCTGAGGGGTGGGAGTAAAAAATTCAATGTCAGCGAATTTGTACCCTAAGTAAGTAAAATCATCAAATTCATTAAAGGATTAGAAAATAAAACAATTTGAAATGTAAACTTTAAATATGCATTAAAATAAAACAAACTATATATAGATATATAATACCAGTCATGTATTTATTAAAACTTGTTTAAAAAAAAACAATGAGGACTGTCTAATGTTGCATGTTCAAATCATTTATTCTATGTTATGACGATTTTGGGTAATGTGACGTAAGCAGTGACGTAATTTTTGTTACAGACAAAAACCGGAAGCGAATCTCCATTATTAATAGAAGATATTAGTTCAAAAGTAAACATTTGGAGAGAAATGTAAATAACATCATCTTGTAGCGATTTACGTTTTTTTTCTTTCTGTAATACGATTTATTTATGTTTATTTTGTATGCCTTTCTTTTAGTATTGTATACAAAGTAATCAGTTTAAATTGTTTTCCAGTTGGTGTAATATATCAGTTAAATGTTCTGGCTTGCTTTTGTTATATGTTGAGACATATGTTAGGTGTTCATTGTTCTGTTTTGTAGGTTTTTGTAGTTGCACTAATGGTATTTTTTCTGTTAATTCGAATCCCTTGTTAATACTTGTTATGGGGGTAGCCTTTTATTTAATTCTTTTAGGCGGATTTGTTGGAGGTTTTTGTCTTTTATTAGGGTGTATATTCTACATGCAAGTGCGTAAGGGATGGATTTTATGCAGTTTTTTTGGGTGGTGGCTTTTAAAATGTAGATATTGTTGGGTGTCTGTTGGTTTATGGTAAATGTCTGTGATGAGTTGTTTCATGTTCAAATCATTTATTCTATGTTATGACGATTTTGGGTAATGTGACGTAAGCAGTGACGTAATTTTTGTTACAGACAAAAACCGGAAGCGAATCTCCATTATTAATAGAAGATATTAGTTCAGAAGTAAATATTTGCAGAGAAATGAAAATAACATCTGCTAGTAGCGATTTACGTTTTTTTTTCTTTCTGTAATACGATTTATTTATGTTTATTTTGTATGCCTTTCTTTTAGTATTGTATACAAAGTAATTAGGATAATTAAACGTTCTAAAAGCATATTTAGTACAATTTCCTTTTTATGTAATTATTCTCTTGTAACTCTAAAAGCCAATTATACCAAAAAAGAAACATCATTATATCCGTCTCTTTACATATGGAAAGAAATGTATCGGAATTTAAAAGTACATAATTTGGATATTGTAAGTTTTTACCTGCTCAAATATAAT
>CM042141.1:137154325-137159325 GCA_023376005.1 Doryteuthis pealeii
GACAGAAAGAGATCGAATGACAAAAATAATTGTTTTGCGCCGGGGATTGCGCAGGTTAGAAAAAAAGAGAATAAAAAAAAATTTCGTAAAATTCATCCAATCAGAGGCGTTCACGACTAATAAGAAAATTATCGAATGGAGCCTCGCGGAGCCTACCAGGATTCTATAAATACCCAGCCTTTTTCATTTTCAAGCAGAAAGATTTTGCCTGCCTAAGAGAATCCTTGTCATATGTTTTAAGAACTTTTAATGCAGAAGGTACGAACTATCTATCTATCTCTCTCTCTCTTTAAATAATTATCGCTTTAAGAGACAAACTAAATATCAGTACAACTATTGCCTGACTGCTGATTATTGTGACCTAAAAACTTTAAACGTTCTTTCTCATTTTGTGAATTGTGAAATATTATCATACATTTTACATTGAACTTTAAAAAAAGAACTTTTGGCTGAACCTCGCCCAGTGTTCAATGCTGCATTTTTGTATACATTTTGTTAATAAAATTTTGTTTGTTTAATCAAGAGTTTTGTCTTATATGCCATGTGCCTGATTGTTTTATGGTCTTTAAATGTTTGAACACTTTTATTAAATATTGACATCAAACAGCCCTTACTCACCACCATAGTTGTATTACAAGCAAGTGACCGGTTTTGGGTTACTGCCATATATTTTAACTGAGAAAATGACTTAAAAACTTGTAAGATTATTTCTGTTATTCGCAAGACGTATGCTGCATTCACACGAAAATATTTGGAAATAAAATCTATTCGTCACCTTATTAAGATAAAAGTGTAATCTTTTTTTTTCTTTAAATCTACGACTGAATTTTACTTTTATTTATCGATATTTCTCATATATACATAAAACACCTTTCAGAATCGAATATTAGTCTTCGCAGCCTACTGTTTATTGTTATCTATCTATCTATCTATCTATTTCTCCCTATTCATATGGATATATCTATCTATAGACAAAAATACAGTTTTTGCTTGTGAATATGAATTATTGTGCTAATGTATGTGTGTACAAGCTTTGATATTTATGCTAATAAAACCTGTTAAAATAAAAAAGTCCCTGTGAGACTTTTAAGTGATTTATATGAATACGTAGCTTAAACATAAATCTATTTGTAACTTTCTAAAAATATTTTTTTTTAGAACTTGAAACATTTCAATAATACCATTCTCTTTCATTTTGCACAGATTTAAAAAAGGAATATTTCGTTCTTTTTTTATTTCAAGAAATAAAACCATTTTTATTACATCTATTCTTGTTTTAAGCAGTTAAATAAGCGAAGTTACAATTTGAAAACTTTACAGGCTCCAAAAATCAAAGGAAATAGTAAAAGAAAAACAAAGGCGTTTATGAAAAAAGGATTTTTTTTTATGTTTGAATGATATGGAATTATTTGGTTATTATGTATTCATTATTAGTTTCTTTACGTCATAATAAATGACTGCTAAGTTCTTTCATCATGGCTTAGTTTCGGCAAGAAAGATTAAAAGGAGGTCCACGTAGATTGCAGATATTTATTTTAAGTTTTCTTCTTTCCAAAAAAATATATCATGGCTTTGAAACTGTCACGGCAAAAGCAAGGTATAATTGTGCTCAGACCAACTCTGAGTATGATAGTTTAAGAGTTCGGAGCTTTGTTCCATCTATACTAGATGGTTTCTTTGTTTAATGGCATATCAACTTTCCTGAGTTATTCAATGCCAAAGCCATCATTCATTATATTCACATAAGTGTCCATTAGGCACACACACACACACACACACACACACACACACACACACACACACACACACACACACATATATATAATATATATATATATAATATATATATATACGTGTGTTTGCGTCTCTGGGTATGCGTCTCTGTGGGTATGCGTGTGTGTGAATATGTAAATATATATATATTTATGTGTATATATACATATATGTATATATGTATATATGTGTGTATGTGTGTATATATATGTTTGTGTGTGTATATATATGTGCCTGTGCATCTATATATATATATATATATATATATATATGCGTGTGCGTATGTATATTTGTGTGTCTGTGTGTATACACATTTTCCTATGTGTAGATGAGTGGTTGTATATTTACATATAAGCAAATACGTTTTAATTTTGGAGCCATACTCAAATCAATGTACATGTGTATATATATGTGTGTGTTTATGTGTATATATGTAAGTGTATATATATATGTGTGTATGTGCGTATATATATATATATATATATATATGTATATATATGTTTGTGTGTGTGTATGTGCATATGTGTGCATATGTATATATATATGTATATATATTTGTGTGTGAGTGTGTGTGTATCTGTATATGTGAGTACGTATATATATACATATATGTTTGTGCGTGAATCTGTATATGTGTGTACGTATATATATATATATATATATATATATATATATATTATATATATATATATATATATATATAACACGTGTTTGTGTGTGTGTATATACACTTTCCTCTGTGTAGATGAGTAGTAGTATATTTACATATACGTATATATATATTTAAATTTTGAGGAGCTATACACAAAAACCGATGTACAAAAGAATCGAAAGAAATTTTATAAGAAAAAGTCCCAGCTTTACAAATTGCAGTAATGGCTACTACATAATCTACATCGCCTTCGGTAATATTTCTCTTCAACTTATTGAATATTGGTATTTTGTGCGCACGAATCAGTCTGGCTTTCATTTCGGCATATCGAACGCACCGACTGATGCTTTTGTGGTGGAAGGCACAAGGGTCGATACACGAATACGCTAGTAATCACCGTAGAAATGATTTCTAAGGAGATCCCCAAGCAGTTAAGCTGTAAACCATTTCGATTTAAGAGCTTTTTTTGAGGGCTCTGAGCTTGAATGTAAACTAAGAAAATAAAAAATAAAAAAAAATAACTTGCAATGTTTATAAGCGGCTGAATAATGATATTTATCAATAATTATATCTATTCATTACCTATATTTATGTATAGGTATTTACCAACCCCCCCACTCGTGTAGAATGTGACACATGGTCAATTTCTGAATCAGATTTTAATTTCTACTATCTACCCATAGGTGGACGGTGAATAGTTGGATTCGTACATTTCCCAAGGGTATTAGGACAATGTGAAATGTTAATAGCCTCGTCCAGGAATTGAACTCGTTTTACTATTAAAGTATATGTCCATCTAAATCGTCAATTCGGACTGACTGCACCGATTTCCATGACGCTCGCTCACTACCCGTCCCTATCGATCATGGCTCCTGGCAAATCATCAACACGACATGCAAAGCGCATATTTAGTTGCTGTAAGTAAGGAAAACCCTCAAGCAGATGAACAGTAAAAACAATTCAATTTAAGAGCATTGGGCGCTCTATGTAGGAATGTAAACTAAAGACTTGCAATTTGTATAAGCTTGTTAATAATCATATTCATCTATTCATGGTCTAACTTATTTACCAACTCCTCCGTGTGAGTAGGATGTGACATTTGGTCGATTTCTGAATCAGAGTATAACGGGTTTGAATTCAGAGTTTTCCTTCCCATATATATATATATATATATATATATATATATATATATATAATATATATATATATATATATATATATAGGTATGTCAAAAAATATCGAGACATTTTCTACTTTTTAACACACCTCGTATTCTGAAAAAGAAAAAAAACGTTCCATTCATTGTTCATTTCTATCTTGGTTAATACAGCTTCAAACTCGACACTTTTATGAAACATCTTGTATTCTGAAAAAAGTGAACGTTCCATTCACTGTTCATTTCTGTCTTGGTAAATTCAACTTCAATCTCGATGCCGATGCTTTTATGACACACCTCGTATGTATATATATATATATATATAAGGTTTGTTTAGAATGGCTTTTTGCCGATAATTTTTTGGAGAATAAGTGTTTAATTGGAGTCGTACCTAATTTTGAAAATTAATTAATTAATAATGAATTAGGCGGGAATACCTATTAAATGTATGGCTAAACAAATCGAGAAAAATCAATCTCTGTATGTACATTTCGGCCTATTAGGCCTCATCAGCAGAGCTATAGATCGGAAGACCGCCCTGTGCGTGATTTGAAACCGGACTGCCAAGCTGACAGGCCGATCTCATAACCCCAACACCAAACGAACTTCTTAGATTTTTATGATTAGTTTAGAGTAGGTTAACATTCCTCTTCTAGTGACTTTTTTATTACACGACGATGTGGTGAGTTGTAAACAAGGTTTGTTTAGAATGGCTTTTTGCCGATAATTTTTTGGAGAATAAGTGTTTAATTGGAGTCGTACCTAATTATATATATATATATATATATATATATATATATATATATATATATATATATATATATATATATATGGAAATACGGTGAGGAAATTAATCCGACAATATGAGAAGAAAATATTTTAAAAATATAACAAACACAGGATGTTATGATCCGGGGAAACAATTTTATGTGTCAATGCTTAAGCATTTCGGTATATTGTACAATCTCCAGGACACTGTTAAGTAATGTTTATGTGAGGGAAAAAAGGAATATATATGTCTATGTATGATTATATGTGGATATGCGTATATATGGATTTTATGTATTTATATATTGTTTTAATCTTCTTACTTTTCTAACATTAATATTCCATATGAAATACGTCATATCTTTGTTAACTTTTCATTATCCTGATGCATGCGTCATCATATGATCTTCACCTTCCATTTTTGGACATGCATTGATCACGTCATTGGCTTTCGTTAACAAACGCGCATATAAAAATTAACGGTTAATAACATCATATTCACACATTCACTATACACTTAACATCTTTCATTTTGTCCCTCTCATAAACATTACTTAACAGTGTCCTGAAGATGGTACAAAATACCGAAATGTTTAAGTATCGACACATAAAATTGTTTCTCCTGATCATAACATCCTGGGTTTGTTATAT
>CM042141.1:137164325-137186825 GCA_023376005.1 Doryteuthis pealeii
AGTTCTAAGATAAGAGGGTTCTTCAGTGATAAAGGGAGATATTGGAGAGAATGAGAGACAGGGACAGGGACAGGGACATATTAGAGACTTACTTGGTTAGGAGTTGGCCTTATTTTATCACTTGTTGATATATTTACCCTTTCAGTTACCATGTACATGTCTTGTTGAATTCTTCTATCTGCTTCTTCTTGACTAAGGGAGTTGAGTTCTTCTAAGGGCTGCTGTTGGACTTTGCTTGTTTAAATTAGATGAATTAACAAGACATTCTTTGTTACTCGATCATGTTTTTATTTTATCTATATGCCCATATCATCGCGCGGGGAGACTGGCCTCATGGCACGCCTGAACTCTTTGATGACCGTGCTGAATCTCAAAACTCTCACTCCTCATTTCTCCCCTTCGCCACGTATCATACCTCGTCCAATCAAAAACATGCCACGCGTCTATGCTGACATCATTATTTAAATTATTCTGTTCCAACACACACACCACCATTCAAACTTTTCCGTAACTACTCAGGCCACTCAGACCACGCTCATGGTTCCACATCAGGCCCATTGTGTAACACAAGGCCCCGAAATATAAAGAAGAAGTACCACACAAGATACAGTAAAAGTCATGAAAATAACTACTCTAGACAATAGAAAAAATGAGTACACAGTAAAATATTTAGTATGAGAGATATAACCACGGATAACTCTTATTATATACAATTAAGGCCTCAGCAGGTGTAAACAACACATTGTCTAATTTAGAGAATTTTAATCCAGGATCAAGCAGAGATATTCTGCTTTAGTTAGGTGAGGGATACCTTCATTATAAAGACGAATTAAGTAAGAATCAACTGACACTTGTATATTTATAGCCGAAAAATCGAATAAAAATTGAGATAAAAATAACCGTTATTTGATCGCAACTTTATATCATGTCATTGACACTTGATCAATCTTTGTTTTTAAACTATCACTTCCCATGGCATAATTATGTAACAAGATCCTCATTCTTCGTCATCCTATTTTATGTCAGATAGAGAGGTGTAGATATTAATTTAACATTCAAGCCTTATCGTACGACCTCGGATCTAGGCAAGATTAATCATTTTGACAGAACAGGTCACAAGGCCAGATTGAGTGGTAACTACTCAAGAAGAAAGTTCTCACCAAATTACAAGACCCCATCATATATTCTAATTATTAGGGATTAGGGGAAAAAAGTAAATATGAATAAAATGTTTGCATAAAATTCTGATCGAATACAAGGACGTTGGGCCAACGAAAATCTAAGAGCCATTTATTTTTTTCATAATTGCCTGAATTTATAGAATGACACATAATAATTGGCAATATAATATTTTCCCTGGAACTCTGATCGAATAAAAGGCAGATCAGACAGTAATATGTCTAGAAAGTTGATTGATGAATTAATCATGGATTAATAGGAACATTAATAAATCAGATTAAATCAGAAAATATAAAGGAGTTGTAAAGGAAAATCAGAAAAAAATAAAGGAGGTGTAAAGGAATTATCTGTGAAAAATTTGTATATTTAATATAGAATGATATGAAAATGAATAAGACGCGTATATTGAATCAGAAAACTAAAATGAAATGTAAAAAAATTGTATATTGACCAAGGATTACTAATAAAGATGTAGGTTAAATAAGACATTATATTAACCAAGGATTATTACGAAAACTAAAATGAAAGGTCAAAAATCGTATATTGACCAAGGATTACTAATAAAAATGTAGGTTAAATAAGACATTATATTAACCAAGTATTATTACGAAAACTAAAATAAAAGGTCAAAAATCGTATATTGACCAAGGATTACTAATAAAAATGTAGGTTAAAAAAGACATTATATTAACCAAGGATTATTACGAAAACTAGCGCGACCTGTGTATATACCACAGCACGCTATTCCAATTGTTACAACGTTTGATTTTCATCGCTACACACCCAAACATATGATCTATATTAACAAATAATTCACCTTCCAGTAAAGATGGAACTCATAACTATTCAAATCCGTTGAGTTATTTTACGTCCCGAATATAGATCTTTTTTTTTTAAATCGACCTAAAGTCGAAAATTAAAATTGAAAAATGTAAATGGGGATAAAATATTGGATCTAATTTTGATTAAATAGAAGATAGAACTACGTAAGTTTTGACTAAAAGATTAGTATATTTACACAGAGAATCCTAGAAATAAGAATAGTAAATATGAATGAACTTTTCTGATCAACTTCTGGTCGGATTAAAGAAGCAGCTCAGACTCTAGGCATTCATGTATTAATCATTGTGGCTCGTCTTTCTCTCTGTTTTTCTTGCTTTCCCCGTATCCACAAGACTGCGTTCTCTGTAATACAGCCTATACTTTCTCATTCATATTAATGTGTGTCTTCCTCTAGATATTCCGATGCCAAACTTTTTCTCTCCTTCTATCCACCTTATTCTTTCTTGTTTGTGCATCCTGAGTCACAGAAACCCAAATTCTTACGCATAAAATGTTTTACTTACCGAGACACAGTAACATACATATATTCATTCGATTACCCTTGCCTAGATAATCAAAGTCGCCGTGAATACTGTCCTAGCTGCTTGTGTAGCTGACGTGCGCGTGAAAGGAAAAAGTTTGAATGGCATAAGTTCAAGGCCACTAGGATTTTCTTACCGGAATAATGGCTGTAATCTCAAGTATGAAAAAAAAAAATAGGACCACGCAAAAACTAACAGATTCAGAAACACAAATAAAAGAAAAAAATATATATTTACAAATAAAAACATATTTGGATATAAATACATTTTCTTGGCTGTGTTTCTAGGTGTTTGGGCTACGTAGATAAAGTTTAGATGTGATTTTTGTATAGTATGGTATGACTTAGGGGCCGGATTAGCTCAGACGGTAGAGCGTTCGGCTAGAAACCACAAGGTTCCTAGTTCGGTACCTGTCGCCGCCAACTCAGCGTATGAGTAGCACAGGGATCTGTGCGGTAAAGTAAGGAGCTGATGGTAGGTGTGGCACTCCACCTCAGACGCTGAAACAATCTCCTTGGTCTAGCGCTATTTAAAAGGGGATAGAATCCCTCGCTGACTGGCTGATACCGACTTTAAGCCGCCCCGTCGACTCTTTTATGGTATGACTCAGGTTTCAGATCGTTATAGCCTGATGAATTAGATTTACGATGCATCGTAAGGTATTTATCCATAAAGATGATATTTGGTGATTTGTATATACAGAGTGGTTGTAAAATAACTCCCTATCCTATTATTAACATCTTTTATTTGTTTCCGAATTATTACTTTGACGAAAAAATGAATATAACATGGAGTTTAATTTAACATTCTATGTGAGCACCAGCACTTGCCCACAGGGTCTCAAGCCGCTCTGGCATCGCATCAACTGAACTCTTGTGGAATTGCAGAAATTAATTATCGTATTTGTCATTCAATCCTTCTAAACACAGTTTCGTACTTCAATCAACCTTAAACAAAATATAACAGATTCAGGCGCACATATAAAAAATCACAAATGAAAAATGTATATATATATATATATATATATATATATATATAATATATATATATATATATATATATATATATATAATATATTATTATTATTATTATTATTATTATTTACTAAAGCTGAGATTTTCACCTTTTAATGTCGAAAGACTTTATTCCTGGTTAGTTTATTGACACGACATTTATACTAAATTATTCCTTAGTTTTAGGATTACCTAATGTTTGAAAAATATCCATTTTAATTGGTTCTAATTAGTCGTAATTTGCAATTAAGTCAAAAACTGACCCGTTCCTCTCTTTATATTCTGCATATCACTCTTTTTCTCTCCATATGCCAGTGAAGGGGAGATAGCAGAGTGATTAACAGGGACACTTTTAAGAAAAAACCAGCACGTAATAAAATCCCAAAATCAATTTCAATTTAAATGAGGTCAAACTAGATATACCCAATTCGTTGAAAAATCCGTGTGTTTTTTTAATACAATTCTGACCCCCAAAATCAGGGAATTATCCAATTTTAATGAAATGTCCAGTGTTCATTTAGCAATGAATTACTTTTATAATACATTAGTTATTTTATTTCAAAACTTTCTGATTTTTTTTCACGTCACTTAACTTTTACGCCCTTTTTGGGGGGGGGGTGCAAAATATCGGTGTGGTATATATATATATGTGATTGATACTATTTTCTGCATAAATAAAAAAGACTAAAGACAGAAGATGAGAATAGAAGAAAAAAGGGTGTTTTAAGAATCTGCTCGGGTAGTAAATAAGTACCGAAAATCGAAAAATAAAATGAAAATAAAAACTAGAAAACAATTTTTGGAGTATTATCTGTATTATTCGGACTATTGTTCTCATCTTCATTGTTATCTGTACAACGTTTCGGCCGATGTGCCCTCTGGCCTTTTTCAGGTATTTCTTCTCGGACTCGGGATCCTTGTTGTAATCGTGAGCCATCACGGAACTTTAAACCTAACCCTTTATTCAGTCCACGGGGGTATCCTGTTATCATTCCACTAACCATAGTTGGGGTACAGGTGTTAAGCTGTGTTAATTATTATTCTATGTTACTGCTGCCCCTGACCGGGATTGAACCTGCAGTCTAGATATGACTATCATTTAGAACTGTCTTAACCTAACTCCTTTATCCACTAGGCTATGTGTCCAATTGGACAATCCAGTGTGAATTTTTTTCAATCGCAAAAGTTACAATTTATTTTGGAAAAACGGATTTTAAGTAGCGTCTTAGCAGATATCTTGATCGAAATTGACTGAAAAAATCGCTTTAAATGTATCAAAAATAAATTACATGTGTAATGTCATTTGGCTTTTTCCCCTGATGTTATTACTTTTCGACTTAGACAACAATTTGACCTTAAATAATCGATTTAATGAATATATATATATATATATATATATATATATATATATATATATATATATACAAGATGTGTCATAAATGTATCGAGATTGAAAGTGTATTTACTAAGATAGAAATGAACAATGAATGGAATGTTAACTTTTTAAGAATACTAGGAGTGTCAAAAAAGTACAAAAATATCGATACTGTTTGTTATATATATATATATTATATATATATATAATATATATATATATATATATATATGTATAAGAGTTTTTGGGAATGTAATCACCTTTTAACTGAAAGGATACATGTTTGAAATCCATCTCAAATAAATAATCAGGAATTTAATCAAATTCATTTTCAACTTGTGGGACTCAGCAAACGAAAAAAAAACCCAACAAATCATTGATTTTATGTTTAAATAAATCTAATGTAAGAAAAAGATTAGATATTATTTTTGTATCCTTCTTTGTTTTATGAATAAACGTCTTATGAAGTTTTCTAGTAATCAGCACAAAGGTAAATCTGTTGGTGCTAAATCTAGTGAGTATAGGGGATGTGAAAAATATTTCCATCCTAAAAAAGATTATCTTTCCTTGAGTTTGTTGTGCTCTGCCTGCTGAAATATGAACAAAAATGTGTCACGGTTAGTCAAGTGCTTCATAATTGGCTTAAGAAGTAATGGAGCCATTTTCTGTCTTCATCAATCTATATTTCAGTTACCTCTGCATCCGTTCTCATCTATTTTTTTCCATAATATTTCCACTTCGTCTTCATATTTTTATTCATGCAATTCATATATATATATATATATATATATATATATATCTTTACTTTCTGCCTTTGATGATGGATCTTCAACTTAGAGATTAAAAGAAAAAGAAAAGTGCATAACTCTACTAAAAATAACATCCGAAATGTTTTCTGAAAGCGGAATACAACCAGGAAGAAAAGGATAAAAATAGTAAGGAAACATGGAAAGATATTCTCTTTCTAGAAAATGTTGGTCGGTTGGTTTTACTGTGTAAAGTAATAGCATATTCTATGCCCCACCGACACCTCCTGAAAGTTGAAAATACTGTTTATCAATAAGTTACAAATTAAAACTATTTTTCACTAATTTTATTTCATCAGAAGTGTTCGCTTACGCAGTTTGTGTTACTTAGGCGCTGGGTTGGTGGGGACGGTATCAAATTAAAAACCTTTAAATTCCCAGGTGTGTGCTCTACCGACTGAGCTAAAGCGGCCCATTTTTGCTATTTTAAAAATGTTGGTAGGAGGACTATGTGTATTGATTCCATATTAGCGTATCAAATGAATTTGGGATGGAATTGTCTAATTGAACCATGTAATATTCTTCATCTCAGTCGGTAGAGCGTTCGGCTAGAAACCACAAGGTTCCTAGTTCGATACCGGTCCTCGCCAACTTAGCGTATGAGTAGCACAGGGATCTGTGCAGTAAAGTAAAGAGCTGATGGTAGGTGTGGCGCTCCGATCTCCTTGGTCTAGCGCTATTGAAAAGGGGATAGACTCCTTCGCTGACTGGCTGATGCCGACTTTAGGCCGCCCCGTCGACTTTACTTTTTTTTACGTTATGTTTGAAAAGACACGTTGAAGTTCTTTTATGCAATGACAAAATAAAAATAATTATTCTGCATAATTATCATTCTGTTAACTCCAATGCAATTTAATATACACTAACAAACCTTAACTGTGCTGAATTCATAGATAATAACTAATTTTCTGCAAACAAATGAAAAAAGAAAATGTTTCGGTAGATTATTCATAAATTATTTGTTCGAATTGATAATATTGTGGTATTTTCTTATGCATGAATGATTAAGCTAAATGTCAGTTATTATGAAAATATTTGGTAATGTTTCTTAAGAGGAGTTGGCTATTGAATGAGAGAATAGTGTTCTAAAGAGTTCTAAAGATTTATTATTTTAATCTGAAAAGATTGAAATTTAAAGTAAATGTTTACATTAAATTTAGGACCAAATTAATTTCGAATTCTAATGAACATTCACTCATTTACAATAAATTTATAAAAAGTTGATTCTTTTCGTTTTACATTTTCTCAGCAGCCAAGAAATTTAGTCACATCACATTTATCGTTGTCACATCATATTTATCATGGTATTAATACAAAGGTATATATATATATATATATATATATATATATATAATATATATATATATATATATATATATAATCAATGGTAATAATATGCATTTACACTCATAACTTGAAGTTTCATGGTAATCCAATCATCAGATGAGTCCAATGGTTGAGATCTTAAAAACCAGTCGTGAAATGGTTGAGATTTTAAAAACCAGTAATTTTTTAGCGTTTATATAAACGTGAAGCGTTTTCACGCGATGGGAAATATAAAGCTAAAAAAATTTTTTTTTTAACAATGGCTTGTTTAACAACCATTGGACTCATCTGATTATTTGATTACCATGAAACTTCAAGCTATGAGTGTAAATCCATAATATTACCATTGATTATAAATCTGCTCGGCTTTATTAGCATTGAGCACCTTTTCATGCCAATACTTTTCTCATTTTTTCATTCTCCATTCATTATATATATATATATATATATATATATATATATATAGAGAGAGAGAGAGAGAGAGAGAGAGAGAGGGAGAGAGTAACAGACTGAAACACTGAGAGACAGAAAGGGACACTATATTTTAAATCGGTTTTATAATCAATTCTTTAAAAAATGTCTAAAATCGACAGGAGAGCACAAGATATTTGCGTTACTGATAATTTCACGATTATATATCGATTATTAGCCCCCCCATATATATATATATATATATATGTATATATATATATATACATGTGGGTCTATTGATGTGTAATAGGTATCAGCAAAAGAACACTAACTCATTGAAAAAGTGAATGTGTTTAAACACTTGTATTCATACATTGATACAAGATGCACACGTACACTGCGCGAGAAATATTATGCTCGATGATAAACTGAGGAAAATGCATTACAGTGCTTTGTTAAAATTTCTAGACAGAATAATAATAATAATAATAATAATAATAATAATAATAATAATAATAATAATAATAATAATAATAATAAGAAGAAGAAGAAGAAGAAGAAGAAGAAGATGAAGAAGAAATTCTTGACTTTCTGTGAACACTGGAAGAATTAGCCAGTAACTTGGAATATATCCCAAACTATTAAATAGAAATACCCACACAGTCACAAAAAGTTATGTAGGTTTAAAACATCCACTCTATGAGAAAACAACATATGTCGTGTTTTAAGAAACCGGAAGCAGGACTCAACCAACTGAAACATTTATATCTGCCAAAGAGAGTCGTATATCAAAATATAGATACAATATTCTTTATAGGTATTCCCATTCAAATGCAGTGCAAAAAATTCATTAATTACGGAAACATGACTTACCGAGACTTCGTTATTTTACCCTGAAGATCCTTATGGTGAAACCCGAGTAGGTTATCTCTTGTACCAATTTTATAATATATATATATATATATATATATATATATATATATATATATATATGAGATCTAAATGGGCATTATACAGTGGCATAGTTCTTAAAACCATTCTGTACAATGTGGAATCCTGGACGGTATACAAAGTGGATGCCCACAGACTACATGTCTACATGATGCATTATTTTCGCATTATATAAAAAATCAAATGATAGCACCATGTTTCAAACAGCAACATCCTGGAGAGAACTGTAATCCCTGACATGTACAATATACTTGTCCAGTGCAACTTGAGATGGACTGGCCAGTTGAATTTTGCAATGACAGACTGCCAAAGCAGATTCTGTAGTTTTAACTGAGAGAGAGATTAGGTGGAATTGGTTGACCAAACCCCAAATATGAACACAACACCAAGAGAAACCTGGAGAACTTGAACATTCCTATAGTCTGTTGCAAGACACATCCAGACATCGAGTCAATGGAGAAAACAGAATCACATGGTGTCATAATCGTATACGATGCACATTTAGTATATATATATATATATATATATATATATATATATATATATATATGTGTGTGTGTGTATATATATATATATATATATATATATATATATATATATATATATATTGACAAACATATCCTAAAAATTATCTAATTCTTATATGAAATGTTATTATTATGTATTACTAATGTGATTTTTTTTCAACAACAGTGGTTATAAATCCACATCCTATTATTTATAAATTTTCGTTTTAGATAAAGGTCAGATGAAAAATGTGAAGCATACCATAATAAATACAGAAGCACTAAAATTATTGACACACACAGACACACACTGACACACAAACACACACATATATAGACAACAGATACAGACGCACACAAACCAAATATCTACGGTTAGTCTTAACAGGTGTTCTATGTTTTTGGATGATATTATGTACAGAAATAGGCTACCATCATGAAAAATATATGAGCATATAATAATATGGATAAACTTTAAAATTTAAAAAAATAAAGGAAAACGCATATATAATTGGTAAAAACCTAGATATAAATTATATATATATATATATATATATATATATATATATATATATATATATAAACACAACAGATACTCACAAATACGCAAACACACACACACACACACACATACACACACACACACACACACACATATATATATATATACGCCTAGGTACACAATATACTCATCACCCGTATTCATGCACATTATATTACTTGCATTTTTTTCAAAACCATGTAATTATTAGAAATATTGTTTCTGGGTGTATGCGCTCAACCCATCAAATACTATTGCACACACACACACACCACACACACACACACGCATATATATATATATATTATATATATATATATATATATATATATATGGGGGGGGGGTGCGGTGTGTGTGTGTACATTTATTGCATATTTACCCACGCTAACAAGCGTGCATGTTCACATTAGTAGTTGGATTATTTGAAGTTGAAAGCAATACAAAAAAACAAAAAGAAACAACACTTTTTTGCATAATTTTTCTTCCAAATACTTTTCTCCCTCCCCCTGTAATTTACCAACGCTTCATAATAATGACCCTTTTTTCCCGAAATTCCATGGGTTAAGAATCAAATAATTGATTATCGTGATTTTTCGTCGTTTTTTGTTGTTGTTTTTTTATCTCCTTTTCTTTCTAGATGCCACGTTTCTCGAATCAATAACTTTCTTGATAGCAGTAAACACGAATACACTCACACAGAGCAAAACAAAACTCTTCGCTTGAAGCTCAAATACTATCAATACGTTTTTATTTTTTCTACATTAGGGTTATATAGACTATAATCCACTCTGCCTAACGTGTGTTTTTTTTATCTTATTATTATAATAGAAATTCGCTGTCTGTCTGTAAGCGAATGTATGTCCCTCCTTACATCACAATATCATCAGGAATTACGTAAGTTTATCAATGAGTATCTAATTTATAGCCATATTCAAAATCATTAATACATAGAACAAATGTTATTTATTAACTATGTATCAATGAAAATATAAGTTAGATTTGCCTCAGGACAGCTCATGTCATTAGTGCTTTTAGAATCCTGCAATGTGTCTCATATATCAGTAAAAAATGAAGGTTTACATAATATATAATGTGTTTATGTAGATATTTATAGCCATAGTCAAAATCATTAATATATAGAAAAAATTGTATTTATTAACGATGTATTAATGGAAATGTGAGTTAGATTCGCCTCAAAATAGTTATTTTTAGTAAAATCATTTAAAATCCTGCAATGTGTCTTTTATATCACTAAGAAATAACGGTTGACATCATATCTTTTAATCGACCCCGCGATATTACAGAGCGTTACAAAGGACTAGAGACTGAAATGCATAATTTCATCATCATTGGCATAATTCTAGCACTTAAAAAAGGACTAATTCTAGCACATTAAAAAAATGAACAAATTTTAATTCATTAAAAAAGGGCAAATTCCAGCACATTAAGAATGAACAAATTTCAATACATTAAAAAAGGGAAAATTCTAATACATTAAAAAGAGTCTAACTCGTTAAAAAATGAAGAAGTTTTAATACATTAAAAAAGGAGAAATTTTAGCACATGAAAAAATGAACAAATTCCAAAACATTAAAAATATCTAGCACATTAAAAAAGGAATAAATTCTAATGCATTAAAAAAGAAGAAATTTTAGCACATGAAAAAATGAACAAATTCCAAATCATTAAAAAAGTCTGACACATTAAAAAATGAAAAATTTCTAATACATTAAAAAAGGACTAATTCTAGCCCATTAAAAATGAACAATTTCTAATACATTAAAAAGGGACTAATTCTAGCACATTAATAATGACCACATTTTAATACATTAAAAAAGGACTAATTCTAGCCCATTAAAAAATGAACAAATTCTAATACATTAAAAAAGGATAAATTCTAGCACATAAAAAAATGCGCAAATTTGAATATGTTATTGAAATGCATAACTTAGTATAACGATAAGTTGATAGTCAAGAGGAATATGTAGTTCTACCCAAAAACAATGAGATGAATTAATAAATAAAGACAAGACGAATTTGATGGACAACAAGTCTGATCAGGATAAACGTATCGATTGTGATTTAAGCTTCAAACTACAACCCATTCTCTTTTATCATTATTTATTGTAGCATTTTTCATTACTTTATGCATACGCAATTCTGGCATTGCGGAAATTTCGTATTAATTTAACAATGTCTGACTCACATAAACGGATATTCACTGTGTTTTTTATTTCGATATTTAGTGTAAGACAGCCTCGTGTAAATGGTTAAATATGATCATACACTTGGGAGATTCGGAGGAGGCATACAGTCAATAATAACGTAAATTATGATGTACATTAAGACGCATGCGCAGTACGACAAAAAAGGCGGGGAAACAGAAGGCAAGAGAAATAGTTGATAAGGCTATTTGATATATATATATATATATATATATATATATATATATATATATATATGTATAATATCGTAAAGTATATACACATATGTACATATTTAAAACACTTAAAACACCGCTCCTTAAACGCCAGCTGACAATGGCCTAAAAAGGTTAACGGACCGGACAGGCGTAAAGTCAGTCGGGGTTCGCTTCTGGTCGGAGGTAGTTGTTGTGTATAGCCATACTGAAGAGGCGTGACACGCTGAAACACGTTGTCTGTGGATGACTTATTAATATATATATATATATATATATATTATATATATATATATCTGCCTCCCATCTCACAAACCATACGAGTAAGGAGGGCTAGACATGCAGGACTGCTGGAGAATCAAGGGTGAGCTCGCAAGCGACGTACTACTATGGAGGCCAACACATGAACATGCTAACGTTGGCCGCCCAACCAGGACCTACATTGACCAACTGTGTAAGGATGGTGGATGCTGCGCGGAGAGGCTCCCAGAGTCGATGAATGATAGGGAAGGTTGGCGAGAAAACGTCATGGATATCCGTGCAAATTGCGCGACATGATGATGAGGGTTCGAATCATGCACAAAGCACTGTCCTGTCTATAGATCTGCTGATGAGGCCTAATGGGCTGAAATGTACATACAGAGATTACTTTTCTCGATTTGTTTACGCTTTACATTTAAACCGATATGCACGCCTAATTCATTTAGTTATAATTAATTAATTAACAAAATTAGGTATGACTTTAATTAAGCACATAATCTCCCACAAATTGTCGGCATTCGTCATTTTCAAACACACTGTTCGACTCCTTCATATATATATATATATATATAATATATAATATATATATATATACACCAACTCCTCCGCACGAGTAGGATGCGACACAATGTCAATTTCTTAAGCGGAGTTGAACGGGTTTCAATTCAGAGTTTTCCTTCTAGACTAGTAACCTAGCCAAGATTAAATAGCCCAATTTGCCCTACTATTTACCCATAGCTGGAGTGAGAGTAGTTGTATGCATATTTTTCCCAAGCGTATTAGTGTCATGAGAAATGCAAACAGCCACGTCCAATATTTGAACTCGGGTCTACGAGTCTATTTCCTACGAATCAAACGATTACACAACGCACTTCCAACTTCATAAATGCTATAATCTGGAAAAAAGTGATTTAGTTTGCTGTTTTGTTTTACGACACATAAACGCATCTCGGATTATTTAATACCGAATCAAGTCATTTTTATATAAGATATTTACAGTACCTGCCGCTGCTTAAATGATCATCCATCTAACTATTGAACAGACCTGATCTAGCAAGGAATTCGGTATTAATTATAGGAAAAATAACACATCAAGTACAATATATATATATATATATATATATTATATATATAATATAATATATATATATATATATATATATATATATATATAAGATTTTGGGATGTTTGTTTATTTTTTTTATAGAAGCATTGGTGACAAAATATTTATATTTTTGCTTGAAGGCAATTACAATGCGGTATATCGCATAAAATTCGATAATTATAGAAGATAAATAACATTGACAAGTGAATCTTGCAAAGAATTACTCGGCGTGTAGAACATCGTACAGCAGCTGTTTCGACTTTATTAAGTCTCATCAGCGATGAATGCTAACGATCTCCCTAGTATACATCGCTGATGAGACTTAATAAAGTCGAAACAGCTGCTGTACGATGTTCTACACGCCGAGTAATTCTTTGCGAGATTCACTTGTCAATGTTATTTATCTTCTATAATTATCGAATTTTATGCGATATACCTCATTGTAATTGCCTTCAAGCAAATATATATATATATATATTACTGCTTAGTTTTCACCTTTCTTCTTTCAATTGTTTCACTCTTTCTCATTTTTCTTCCCTCCATTTCTCTCACCCCCTCTCTCTCTCTCTCTTCATTTTTCCTTTCACTCCTCTTACTTTTTTCTTTAATTTCCAATTGCCCTCTCTCTCTCTCTCTCTCTCTCTCTCTCTCTCTCTTCTCTCTCTCTCTCTCTATCTATCTATCTGTCCATCTATCTTGCTTACTCACACTCTCTCTCACTCTCTCTTCTTCTCTCTCTCACTCGCTCACTCTCTTTCGCTCTCTCTTTCTCTCTCTCTCTCTCTCTCTCTCTCTCTGTGTCTCACAAAACACACTAACTCACCCTCTCACTCTTTCTCTTTCTCTACGCTCTGCTTCCCTCTCTCTCTCTCTCTCTCTCTCTCTCTACGCACTGCTCTCTCTCTCTCTCTCTCTCTCTACGCTCTGCTTCTCTCTACGCTCTGCTCTCTCTCTCTCTCTACGCTCTGCTTCTCTCTCTCTCTCTCTCTCTCTCTCCGCTTTGCGTCTCTCTCTATATATATCTCTGTGTCTCTCACAAACACACTAACTCACCTCTCTCTCTTTCTCTCTCTACGCTCTGCTTCTCCTCTCTCTCTCTCTCTCTCTCTCTCGCTCTACGCTCTGCTTCTCTCTCTCTATCTCTCTCTCTCTCAACGCTCTGCTTCTCTCTCTCTCTCTCTCTCTCTCTCTCTCTCTCTCTCTCTCTCTCTCTCTCTCTTTCACGTCTCCCACTCTTTAACTTTCAAATGTTCCATAACTCTCCCTCTTCTTTCTCTCAATCTCTCCCCATATATATATATGTAATTTCCCTTTTCCACACTCTTTCTTTTTTCTCCCTCTTTCACATCAATTGCTTTCGTTCTTTCTTTCTTTCCTCTCTCTCTCTCTCTCTCTCTCTCTCTCTCTTTCTTTCTATTTTCTCTTCTTTCCTATCTTCTTTAATTCTCTCATTATTCCCCCTAATTTTCCTCACTCTAACTTTCAATTATTCTCTCTCTCTCTCTCTCTCTCTCTCTCTCTCTCTCTCTCTCTCTCTCTCTCTCTCCATATATATATATAATTTTCCTTTCCGCACTCTTTCTTTTTCTTCCTCTTTCACATCAATTGCTCTCTTTCTTTGTTTCTTTGTTTCTTTGTTTCTATCACTCTATCACTCTCTCACTCTCTTTCTCTGTTTCTCTTTTTTCCCTATCTCTTTAATTTCTCTCATTATTTCCCCCCCCTCATTTTTCTCACTCTAACTTTCAATTATTATATATCCTTCTCTATCTTTCACTATCTACATATCTCTCTCTCTCACACACACTCTCTCTCTCTCTCTCTTTTCTCTCTCTCTTTCTCTCTCTCTCTCTCTCCATCTCACTCACTCACTTACTCACTGTCTTTTACCATCGTTCTCGTTAAGTTGGTCTTTATCTATGCCTTTTTTGTTTGTTTCGTAAGAACCCGTCAATCATATTCGTACGCCCAAAACAACATCTCAGACAAGATTCCTTAAATCATCTAAATAAAGACATTCGGAGAAATTAATGTAATTCCATGACAAAATGCACACAAAAAAATTATTTGCAATACATAGACTCAATTTATCCGTTTTAAGACCAGTTTTATCTTAGGGGTCAAAACGGGGGGGGGGGGTTCAGAGTTTAGGTAGCGGACATGTATGCCAAAAGCGGATAAAAAATTTGGATATTTTCAAAAGTCGCTGGTACTTATTACTTAGGCATACCATTTATTATCTAGTAGACTAGTACAAAATAAAAAGACACCCTCCGGGCGATGTAAAAATAGATTTTTGAAACATATTGCCTGAGGGGTGGGAGTAAAATATTCAATGTCAGCGAGTTTGTACCCTAAGTAAGTAAAATCATCAAATTCATTAAAGAATTAAAAAAAATAAAACAATTTGAAATGTTAAACTTTAAATATGTATTAAAATAGAACAAACTATATATAGATATATAATACCAGTCATGTATTTATTAAAACTTGTTTTAAAAAACAATGAGGACTGCCTAATGTTGCATGTTCAAATTTTGAGTGTATCTATTCTATTTTATGACGATTTTCGGTAATTTGACGTAAGCAGTGACGTAATTCTTTGTTACAGACAAAAACCGGAAGCGAATCTCTATTATTAATAGATGTTGTAACACAATGAATGTGTGCAATATGCATATGTAGAGTATATGTAGGTGTAAAAAAAGAGAAAATCCTATATGGATATGAATGTATGTGTGTGCATGTGTGTTTGTGTCTCTTCAGCCATTCAAGGGAGAGGACGGAGAAAGATGTAGAAGGAAAGAATGGAAAGGAGAAAGAATGAAAGAAGGGAAAGAGAGAGAGAGAGAGAGAGAGAGAGAGATGAGAGAGAGAGAGAGAAAGAAAGAAAGAAAGAAAGAAAAAGAGAGTAGAAAGAGAGAGTAGAGAGAGAGAGAGTAGAGGAGAGAGGGTAGAGAGAGAGAGAAAGACATAGACACAGCAAGAAGGGAAAAAACAGAAATGAATACACATACACATGTGTGCGCGTGTGTGTGGCGTAATGGTTATCATTGTAGGAAATGGACTTAACCTGAGTTTAAATCCTGGACGAGGCTGTTTGCATTTTACTTCACTCTAACACCCTTGAAAAAAGGCTTGAATCCATCTCTTCTCTCAGCTATGGGTAAATAATAGGGTTGACTGGGTAAGGAAATTGGTCTAGGAGGAGGGGAATATGTGGCTCACTGGTGAAACATTCCTCTGTTATATATATATATATTATATATATATATATATATATATATATATATATATATATATATATATAACCCTCCATTTAACAGATAATAGCTCTATTTCACAACACCTAAAATTACATTCATGCCCCCACTCGAATTACCGAAATATTCTAACGGAAAATACACACATTCTGCACAAAGAAAAAAATAAACAAAAACTCCAAATACTAGAAGCTCTATACAAAAAACAATACAAACCATCCTTAAACAAAATTAATTTCCAATGCAGTACACACGTTTTAAAATGCCTATAACACCTTTGTCATCAATTCTTCTCCTTCCAGCATCCACATTAATTTAATTTTTTAAAAACTGGAACACATCACCCCTGATGATGGCACTTCGAAGTGCCGAAAGTACTCGGGACCTGAACTTTGGTGGAATTATCCACGAATTCCACCCAAACATTAAAAAGTTGGCCAGAAAACTCGAAAAGATCAAAAATAAAATTGTTAAACAGGAGATGTGTCTTTTGTTTAATTCTACATGTATAAATGAAAAAATGCTGCCCAAATACACACACACACACACACACACACCACATACATATATATATATATATATATATATATATATATATATATATATATTCATACCTTTTCCAAGGGTTTTAGCGCCATATGAAATGCAAACAGCATCGTCCAGGAATTGAACTCGCCTCGACTAGTTAATTTCCTACGACTCTAACCATTAGATCACGCGCCTCCATTCTTCTGTTATAAGCTCATCCAAAAAGTGTTGTTTGTGCTACACAAGCTTTTTCCACGATAAATTAGAAACATAAAGTAAAAAAGTAAATCATCGGGGTGGCCTAATGTCGGTATCATCCATACAGCAAGGGAGTCTATCTCCTTTTCACTAGCGGTAGACAAAGGATATTATTTTAGCATCTGAAGTGGAGCGTCACACCTATCATCAGCTTCTCACTTTACCGCACAGATCCCTGTGCTACTCATACGATGAGTTGGCGTGGGCCGGTATCGAACCGGGAACCTTGTGATTCCTTGCCGAATGCTCTAACGACTGAGCTAAGTCGGTCCTATTCATATTGTTATTAAATATATTAAACTAAAAAGATAAGCAGTTATATACCTCTGAACATCGGGTATATAATGGAGAGAGAGAGAGAGAGAGAGAGAGAGAGAGAGAGAGAGAGAGAGGGGGGGTGATAGAGTTATTCTTACTTGTTTTCTCATATCTACTTGTGTTTTGTCGTTTGTCATCTTCTCCGGGTTTTTCGAATTTCTTCTGACTGTGATTCCTTCCTGATCGGCTGGGTGTCTGCTCATCTTTCGTGGATAGATTAATAAGCATGACATGAGTTGTTTTCTTTATAGATTTTAATAAACAACCTCAGCTAAAAACCGTGCGGTGAGAAGCGGCATCCCGAAAGAACATCTTCTCTTGGAGAATTCATGGCCATAACTGACACACGCTTCTACTGGTGCGTTTTTGGAAGGTGTCAAACCAAGATTATTGCCTCTCAATAACGGTCGACAGTAATTTTCCACTAAAATCCCTTCGATTTTAAATTTTCTAACGAATTCGGATGAAAAATGTAGACGATACTACGTACCTAATTCTAAGACTACCCATGAATTATGTAACACAACAAAACTAAATAAGAACGCATATAAAAATATCACATATATCAATTTGATTTTAATTGATTATAATTTTCTATATGAATTATGAATAACCAATTATTACGTTAAACATATTTGAAACGGACGGAGTATAATCGAAGAATAGAACAACTCGGACGTGGCCTCTTCCTATTACTGTTGATTTTCCTTGCTAAATTGTACCCGAACGTCAGAACGCACACACTCGCATTCACAGAGTAAGGGTGGGCCTGCACACGAAATCAACAGCGTTTCATTAATGAGATTTTCTCGCCTAGGCAATTTTTAAAGAATCGCAGAAGACAACTTCACTACCCTCTGGACACTGGTATACGTAAAGCAACAAGAAAAC
This sequence comes from Doryteuthis pealeii, assembly GCA_023376005.1. Taxonomy (NCBI): domain Eukaryota; kingdom Metazoa; phylum Mollusca; class Cephalopoda; order Myopsida; family Loliginidae; genus Doryteuthis; species Doryteuthis pealeii. The sequence continues at coordinate 137,182,841 of CM042141.1, forward strand.
TTAAACGTCTACACTTAAAGATTAATTTAGAGAAATACACGATAACCTTTAACAAAAACCTGCTTATATATATATATATATATATTATATATTATATATATGTGTGTGTGTGTGTGTGTGTGTGGTGTGTGTGCGCGCGTGTGTGTATGTGTGTGCATATATAAGTAGTTGCTAAAGACCACGGAAAGATTGAATTTATATATATATATAATATATATATATATATATATTATATTATATATATATATAGAGGAGAAGAGAAGAGAGAGAGAGAAGAGTAAACTACAGACAGTTTCGAGGTATCATCACCTCTCATCAGCTGCAGTATACCATTTTTAGCAGCTACCTCTGACCGGGTTCGAGACCCGAACGAACTTATGCTCGCCAAACCTCTTACCCATACGGCTACAATCAGCTGCCAAATATAGCAGGCTATTTAATCGCTACATTTCTAAAGCGGAAATGAATTCACAAGAGGTCTCAAACTTTGTTAAACAAAGTGAGATTTAGCTGAACGCCGAATACGCTGAATTTTGCCAATTTAAATCCCTCCTAAATAAAAGTGGTCAACCAAAATTAGGAGCGTATAATATAGCAAACTACATATATATATATATATATATATATATATTATAATATATATATATATATAATATATATATATTCTCTCCTCGAAATCTTACATGCACATAACCACAGTTCCACCTAAAAAAATGGAAGTACTGTAATCAATAAAAAGCTCATGTACCAGACTATGTAAAGGTTAGCAAATAATATATATATATATATATATATAGTTTGTGTGTGTGTGTGTGTGTGTGTGTGTGTGTGTGTATACACGCTTTTAATACCCCAATGAATTAAGTATCTGTGTGTTTTTGTAATTACTTGTCTACATGTAACAGCCCTTGTAAATAAACGTCTTCGTTTTGTCCCTGACTGCAGCATAAACTTTTCCTGTTTTCCCTGTTGTAAACGATTGACGTTGTCAGTGACAGACACACTGACCGCTGAACAACCTTTGGTCACCAGAGGGCGTTTTTACTTGATTCTGCTGGCGCGCGTGTATGTATCCTTGTAACCCATCCGCTTACGTGATACAAGGTCAATTATTCAAGCAGTGTATAACTGGGTAGGATACAAAGTTTTCTTTTAAGCTTTTGGTTCACGGTTATGTAAGAATTTTGAAAATTTGTATTTTCACCAGTAGATAAGACCTCAACTGTACTATTTTACAATGGCCTACTAGTCCTCCTTTCGAAGACACCTTTTTTACACAGCTCTGTTTAATATTTCCTAACAAATAAAACAACTAAAACTTACTCTTCCATCACTCCCTGTCTTTTCGTTGCTAAATTTTCCTAATTTAACTATTTAGCTAAAATAGGAAAAAAAAAATATAGAATTACAGTTATTTCTTCTTGTTAATGGATTTCATTTAAAATCTATCCTGCCTCATATTCATTAAGATAAAAACCAAATAATTAGAAATCTATAATTCCAAGCACATATTCATTAAAATCAAATTCTTGATATCAGTATGCAAATTAGGCCTCCCAGTTTACACTGTAAACCGCTATTTTGTTATATATAAATACAATTGCATGTTATTAATATGTAGATAAGTCCAACAGTATTAATAATGTAAAACTATTTTATTAATAACTCAGGTTTAAATTTTAAAAAATAAAATCATGGAGAATGTGACGTAAACAATAAAGGGAATTGTGACTTGAGATGTAATATAGTTTTGGTTACAAACAGAAAAACACACAATTAAAATTAAGCGTTAGAGTGAACCTGAGTAATGACAATGAAGAGATATATCTCACATTACTCAGAGCTCAAGAAGAGAAGCGTCACCAGATGCAATTTAGTCTCATATCCAGGAAATCACACTTTTTCTTTTTCTTTTTTTTTGGGGGGTCTTACCCATCTACAGTAATACAGTCAGCATATTCTAATTCACCAAGACGGCAAAATGGTTTTAGAGTTAAGAGAAATAAATTAAGAATGAAATAATCTTTTAGAGTTTTATACCTTGAAATAATTTTATATATAGAACTTGAGTGGTTTTGACAAAATAATTAAGTACAGTTTTATGCTAGTTATTTACTAAGTTTAGATTAGTTGTGACACAAGGCCAGAAGTCTGGGGAGCCCAACGAGAATCGAACACACTATCAATGGTCCGCTAATCTAGCGACCATTACACCACGTGAGGTGCTCAAGTAAAATAATATCTTATCATAATGGAGATTTGGAGTCTGCTTGTAACTGAAACTTCATCACCACCAAGGTCACAATTCCCTTTGTTATTTACCTTATATTCTCAATGGTTATTAAATGATCATTATTTAATCTTGATTAGCAGCTTATTTCTTAACAGTGTTTCTATTAAGTTATATCTAAAATAGATTTGCCTCAAAGTAGCCCATATTTTAAATGTTTTTTTAAATCCTGCAATGTGTATTATATATAATTGAGGAATAAATGTTTTCATAGTATACGGTGTAAATAATTTGTATACCGGGTTTAACAAAGTCATGTTTAATAAATAATTACTTGATGCTATTGATTTCGGATTTTATTGTTTTATTCTCAAACGAATTTAAAGCAATCTTAAGAAAAAATAAATGTATTTTTTTGTATTCATATTTACTTTTATTAGTCTTTCTAATTCGCTATAACACTTAATTATATCAGAACTTGATTACTTGCAAGTACTATGTAAAGACAATATAATTACTTTTAATGCTTTTTTTTATTATTTTAAACATAAGTTACATTTTATTAAAGGAAAAATTAGGAGAGACAAACATGTTTGGAAACTATTTTTCTATTTTGAGTCAAGTTTAAATAGTTGCATTCCAAGCTTTCCAACAAAAAGGACAGCTTTCTTGTTTGTGCATTTTTATCAGTTTTCTCTTTACAATGGAAAAGATTGGTGTATTGTTGGATAGCAAAGTTTTTCTTTTCTTACACTGGATGTCTAACCCAAATTCTCCTACTATGTACCCATAGCTGTGGGAGGGTTTCAAGTGATTGATACATGCCTTTCCCAAGGCGGGAACTAAAACGCAAATGATTGTGTCAGACTGTAAACTATGATCACCCTGTCTATCTCCTTCCTGGATGGAGGGTGTTGGTTTAGCCCAGTCGGTAGAAAACCCGCCTAGGAATCGCAAGGTTCAGGGTTCGATACCGATCCCCGCCAACTCAGTGCATGAGTAGCACACATTGGCAAATCTGATCTGTAGGGCAAAGTGGGGAGCTGATAGTAGATATAGTGCTTCACCTAAAAAAAAAAAAACTAAAAAACCAACTGTTATAGCACTAGCGAAAAGGGGATAGACTCTCTCACTGTCGGCTGATACCGACAACAGGCCACTCCGCCAATCTTACTGACCCGGTTTTTCCTAGTATGTGCCCTAGCTGTATGAGAGTTTCAAGTCATTCATCCATACCTTTCCCAATGCGCGAACTGAAACGCAAACTGCCGTGTCCAGGATATGAACTCGGAGCAACCTGTCCATTTTCTTTCGAAAAAAGCCATTAAGTATCGAGTACCTGCTGTGTATGTATCTAAACCTGTGTGAATGTGCAATTGTGTGTGTAAGGGTGTGTTCCTGTGTAGGCGTATGTGCTTGTATATGTGTGTATGCGTGTGTGTTTATGTGTGTGTGTGTGTGTGTGTGTGTGTGTGTGTGTGTGTATGCGAACGTCTATTCGTAATCTTAGTAAGAATAATGCATAGTTGTTACCATATATGGTAATATTTATTGTCTCCATTGATTAATTTGTATATGCATTTGGAGGCGGGCATTTGCACATGACATAATCGTGGAACTAAGACTTATTCAAGACATTAGTAGAAGCTTATGGGATAATAAGCATCCATAAATTGGTTACGGCTATCATAGGAAGATAATTCGGAAAACAAATAATAGGAGAAACCTATTAAATTAATTATTAAAGTGTAATAT
>CM042141.1:137189325-137204325 GCA_023376005.1 Doryteuthis pealeii
TACGTGTGTGTATGTGTGTGTGTTTATTTTGATTCAAGCTTCTCATATCTATCTATCATATAATATATCTATCTATATATGTTTATATTGATTCAAGCTTGTCATCTCTCTCTCTCTCTCTCTCTCTCTCTCTCTCTCTCTGTATATATATATATATATATATATATATATATTATATATATCATCTATCTGTGTTTATATTGATTCAAGCTTGTCCATATCTCTCTCTATATATATATATTTATCTATCTATATATGTGTGTATATATTATATATATATATATATATATATATATATATATATATATATATATATATATAATATTATATACTACTATTGTGGTATATATATATATATATATATATATCTTGTTTGCGCTTCAGTGTGAGCATTGAAAATATTAGAAACTCGTTTTTTTAAGTGTTAAGTTTCATTTATTGAGTAAATGTTCGAGTTGTGAAAATATTTATATGCTTTGAGAAATCCGATGTCACTGTTGAGACCGTGGATGTGGGTTTTTTGTGTATTATCCACTTTATCTCAGTGTGTTTCGTGCTTGTGTGGATGGAAATCCCTGATCGATGCAGATGCATTTGAGGTTTTACAGGTTGTGTGATTTCACGGATGAAGTCTCTTACTCATAGTCACATTTGGTGGCCTAAGATGGATGCAGATATTGAATTGTGTATGAGGAGTTGTAGCATGTGCCAGGATAGTGCAAATATGCTCAGGCTAGTGCATTGCATCCATGGGAATGGTCAGGGAGGCCTTGGTTCCGAGTGCACATGGATAATGCGGGGGCAAGTGGATTCTAGTGATTGTCGACGCCCACAGTAAATATATAGATGCACATTTTGTGTCATCAACATCTTCTTCAGAAACAGAAAGGATGCTGAGACGCTCATTTGCCATACATGGTAGTCCACATGTGATCGTATCTGACAATGCTAGCAGTTTTACTAGTAAGGAATTTTCCAGTTTCTTTTCCCTAAATTTCCAGTTTCTGTTCCCTAAAACATGTTAGATATGCACCATATCACCCCTCTTCGGATGGACTGGCTGAGCGTGCAGTGCAAACCATTAAGAGTGGACTTAAAAATGTTACTGGGGATTTGGAAACGCGATTATTGCCTGTAATAGTCCGATACCGTTTATTCCCGCATTCAACAACGGGTCAATCACCAGCAATGCTATTAATGGGCCGTCAGCCTCGATCTCGTCTAGACCTTGTGTATCCAGATTTATCCGCCCAAGTCATCACAAAAATAGATGATACTAAAAGAACGACGGATAAATATCGTATTGAAAGAATGTTCCATATTGAAGATACTGCTAGTGTGGTGAATTTTCAAGGGAGGCCAAAATGGCTGTCCAGAGTTTTAGAGAAGCAACTTGGTCCTCTGACATTTAGAGTGCGGTTAGAGGATGGTCGATTATGGAAAAGACATGTGGATCATATTCGCGGGAATATTCCAACAGAACCTGTCGTGAGAGGTCCAGAAGAATCCAGGCAACCCCTGGGGAGTCGGGGACAAACAATTACCGGAGACTCAACATCTGTTGCATAGCTTCCTGTACCCTATAGAGATAGCAGCCTCCCAACAACCGGTGACAGCTTGGAAGATGAACATCCCAGAACTCACATGAGAACACGTTTTCAGAAACGCAAAGAAGAGAATTGTGATGAGAATAAAGCCAAAAGACAGCACACAAGCATGAAACCAGATACAAAAGGGAAACGACCCAGTGCCATGCACTTAACTGGGGAAATTGCTGCTCAGGAATCTCCAGAGGCTACATGATTATGATGTGACTATGTCCGAGAGTCGGACAACGCTTCCTAAAAGTAATGGGAGTTCTTGTCTGAGTTCCGAGGAGGGACCTATGGATGTTTCTTGGTCTCGTTAAAAATGTTTGTGCAGTTTCAAGCTAAGTGGGGAGGGATGTGGTATATTGGTTAATAAGAAACGGAAGCACCGTTTAGGCCATCTTTGGAGTTGTAATAATAAAAAGGCGGGAGTGATTACTTCTCGCAGTTAACGTCACCTGGACTACTTGTTGTGTTCTTTATTTCGATAAGCAAGCTGCAACAGTGTACATGTATCATTTTGATTCAATCTTGTTTATATGTGTATGTCTATCTATCTATCTATCTATCTATGTTAATGTTGGTTTCAGCTTGTTCATATCTATCTATCTATCTATCTATCTATCTCATTCTGGCCATATCTATCTATATATATCTTAGTGTACATATCGTTCCAGCTTGTTCCTATTTATTTATCCATATATTTATCTATCTATCTATATATCTATCTATATATATATCTATATATGAATAAGATATAATGAAAAAACAAACGATGTTTACAACTGAAATAGGCTCATCAGAAGAGAAAGTGTGCAAACCGTTTCGGGGCCTAATTCTCTTGACGGTTTTAAAAAGCAACACTCGGTCCATCCTCAACTAATATGAGGACCCTATTGCATTATAATGTATCAACCGCACGTGGGTCGGTCATCAACAAAAACAAGACGGGAAAAAGACCGTTAGTAAAACAGAACGCTGCTAGTCAAACGTTGGAATTAATAAAAAAAAAAAATAAATAAATAAAATTGTGCTGTCTGCATTTATTATATTATTCATACTGTCGGATTAATTTCCATTTTATTTTCACATATCTATATATATATATATCTAGCTATCTATCTATCTAGCTAGCGAGCTAGCTAGCGAGCTAGCTAGCCTCTCGTAATTATCTTTTTCATATCGATTGGCCGTGAGTACGTAAGTAGCTGAGAATAACTTTAAAAAAATGAAAGGAAGCAGTCAAGATGGATTACGATGACGCCACTTACTCATCACGGTCTTTTTTTTGTCAGAAACTCATCTTTAATTAAAACTCTTTCTTGTTTTATGTACTTTAAGATTTAATTACTCTATTCATAAGGCACATTAATTATATAACATATATTGTTGCTATCATCCCATCGATCTTATTCTGTCAAACTAATTACATCAGCATATTTGTACATTTTTTCTTATGTATAATCTCTCTCTCTCTCTCTCTCTCTCTTCTCTATATATATATATATATTATATATATATATATATAATATATATATATATTATTCTTATAAGATCATACACCAGCATATGTGTATATATTTACATATGAGAAGTAAATACACAAACGATGTGTTTTGATATGGCTTTTATTTAGCCGACAATTTTTGGGAGAATATGTGCTTAATTGAAGTCGTACTTAATTTTTGAAAATTAATTAGTTAATGATTAGTTAATTAGGCGGCCATACCTATTCATTTACATATGTATTTTATTACTATTCATTTACATATGTATTTTATTATGACTGGGTCAGCTTGCCATTATCTATCAATCTCTCTCTCTTTCTTTCTTTCTTTCTTTCTTTCTCTCTCTCTCTCTCTCTCTCTCTCTCTTCTATAATATATTATATATATATTATATATTATATATATGTGTGTGTGTGTGTGTGTGTGTGTGTGTATGTGAAGAAATGTAGACAAACACGTTATGTTGCACTAGATGGAAGTTTATTATTCGTATACATCCAGTTATCATGTATCTCTCTTATTTTCTCTTCCTTCTTATACCGCTACCATTTCTCTTGCTCTGTCACTTTATCTCTCTCTCTCTCTCTCTCTCTCTCTCTCTCTCTCTCTCTCTCTCTCTCTCTCTCTCTTTCTCTCTCTTCTTCTCCCTATGTATGTATATATATATTATATATAATATATATATATATATATATATATATATATATATATATGTATATATATATATATATATATATATATATATATATTTATATATATATATATCTAATGTGTGTGTGTTGTGTGTGAGTGTAGGTGCATGTTTGTGAGATAGAGTGTGCATGTATCAGCGTGTATGTGTAATTAATATTTTCGGATGGACTGCGTCATCAGAGTAAACTAGTTCGAACTCCAGTCCCTCTATTATAATACAATTCGGCCCAATACCCTTGTAGAAAGTATGAAACCCCTAATCCCCACCGGAGGATTAAATATCACAACTTAACTTTTTCTCAAACGATAGCTTTCGCATTATTAACCCATGAAGATTGATGTACCATTAAACAAAGAACTCAAAACAAACCTTGTATCTATAATCTATATGCGAATTTATTCTTAGATGACGCCAACCCTATGTATGTGTGGTTGAGTGTTGGTGTGTGTACACATACACACACAAACAAACACGCACGTACACACAGACACACACACACATTTTTAAATCGCAGAGGACAGCTTCACAACCATCTGGACACTGGTATACGTAAAACAACTAGAAAACTTAAACGTCTACACTTAAACATCAACTTGGAGAAATATTCGATAATATTTAACAAAAACCTGCTTATATATATATATATATATATATATATATATATATATATATATATATATATATATATATATATAGTATATACAATATTTATATCTAATTTATGGCAGTGAGGATATGTAGTAAACGCACTTGGTTACTGATGTCTCACTACCCTACACACACACACACACACACACACACACACACACACACACACACACACACACACACACACATACACGCACACATACATACATGAACACTCACACACATATACATACACGTATCTCTCTCTCTCTCTCTCTCTCTCTCTATATATATTATATATATATATATATATATATATATATCAGAACTTAAAATGAATAAAATCATATATGCAATAATTCACAATTTCTCATATGTGCACACACACACACACACACACAAACACCCCATATATAATATATATATATATATTATATATAATATATAATATATATATATATATATGACGAGAAATCAATGGTAATTATAATAAGTTATGAGGTCAAACCACGCATTAAGTCTTGTTTCTTTGAAATTAAGGAAAACATTATTAATTTGAAATACATTTGTTTTAATGTCTGAATATGGGAAAGAAATCGAACTTTTTCCTTCATGTCAAATGTACCAATCAAAACTCCCTAACTAATAAATATGGCGCCCTTACTCAACATTAGATCACCCCTAAAATCACGGACCCCTAAAATGCGATCAACCAACACAAAAACCGTTGCCAAGAAATTGATTATCGAACATAGATATATTTTCTTTTTTTTAAATCTTTTCTTTGTATTATTTGAAATTGTCTAATAGCAAGGCAATATGTGCTTGGTATTGTTGATTTCGAATTATTTGATTTTATCTTAATGAATATGAGCAAAAATCTCTTAGATAAATCTTAAAAGAAATCAATTAACAAAAAGAAATAACTGTAATTTTATTCTTTACTTCCTAATTTAACTAAATAGTTAAAATAGAAAAGTTTAGCAATGAAAGACGGGGGTGATGGAAGGGGAAGATACAGCTGTTATATTTTTCGATTATACCCCTCTCTGTTTCAAATCATTTTATCTGTATTCTTGTTTAGTTTCTTTAGACTTTCTAATTTAATATAATATTTTATGACATTAATACTTGCAACCGGAGGGTGCATATATTTGCTTGTACAGATGAAATATGGAACACTGAATGAAAATGCAAGACTAGGTTGTTGGAAAATTAACAAGGTTTTACTATATATATATATATATATATATATATATATATATATATATATATATATATATATATATATATAATATTAAAAAAAGTCTCAGTGGATGATTACTGCTTAGTCGACGCCATTAATTTGTCTGTTATAGTCTTTAAAGTTTTTTTTATCTTTAACTTCAATCCTTCGTTCCAGTTTATACGTCTGTTAAGTTTCTGACCGCCATCCTTGGCCAGTTGTAAAGAACTTAAAGTAAGTAAGTAAGTCCTGACCTATAGAATCCTTTGGTAAGTGAATAAGTCCTGGGTTATGGAATCTTACCTAGTGTCAATGGTCCAGTGATATAATCCTATGTTACGTCGTCCACGAAGGTTCAAAGCATTGTGAGCAGGTATGGACAGAACAGCCAGTATAAATAATAATATCAGCAGCAGAATACTGCCAGTGGTTGGTCAATAGGTTGGTCACATGGTTATCGGCGAGTCTATAAGTAGAAGGGAACATCTAGCATACGCCTTATAACCCAAAAACTCTCTCTATCTTTCCCCTACTCTCTTTCTCATAAGAAATAAGAATTTGGCAGATAAGCAACACCAGATAATCATGATTTACATTTTTGCATTTCATCTTGGAGGATTAACAAAGGGGTCTTGCAAAATTATTACAGTTGTACTTTTAAAGAACACGAGTATTATTAAATAGAATTCTTAAAAGACTTAGATAAGGTTGACACTCTTTAACACTGCATCAAGCTCTGCCAGATTTATGTGCTGATCTGAGTGTACCAGTCATAGCCAGCTTCTGTCTTCAATTATGGCTCCACCATATTCAGTAGCCACACCGGTGGCCAAGGAAGTTGCATCCACCCACACAGTGACATCCCGACCGTTCACGCACCAGTCACCGTGTGCTGGATCAGTTTGTGCCGTTCTCGCAATAATCTCCTCCAGCATCCGACGCAGTAGAGGGTCTTGAACTTCGTCATCCCATCCTGTTGTTACGGCATTCACTCTCCATTTCAAGAATGCTGCTGCAACACGTAGCCAGCCGCACACTGGAAAATACCTGGTCAGCACGTGCGACATTAATCAGCTGCTGCAAGAGAGACATGAAGAAATGCCACATCAACACAAACACATGGGAGGTTTAGTGCAGAAAACCGAGCAGCCTGGCACCTTATTGTCAAACAAGGCACAAAAAGGAGTGAAAGAGAAGGGAAGGAAGCTGTCACAGAATAGACAGCCAGAAGGAAGGATAGACAACAGAAACCCCAGCAAGCATAACTTTTTTCTTGCAGTCACTGCACCAGGGATTGCTATTCAAAAATTGGCCTGTTCAGCCACTCGCACAGAGGCAGCTAAAAATGGACACCATCGCCATTGTCTTTCGCAGATGGAATGATGCCAACAATTGTTTTAAATGGATTAGTTTCGATTTACACTAGGAATCCATTGAAAAGTAATACATCGTTTTGATTTTACTTTTACAACAATATCATGATTATATGAATAAATAAATAAATAAGATGAATAGAATTGAGATTTTTAAAATATCAAAAAATTAAAAGTTTAAATGATAGAGTAGTAATATATTTAATATAGAATATTTTTATAATATTAATGAAAAACTATTATTTGTAGATGAAAATAAAGTTGTTGATTAAGAACATTGAATAAAAACCAATAACATCAGAAAACTAATATAGATAGTAAATAAGGGATGGTTGTAAACTTTATTTGTAGGCATCAAAAAGATGTGACATTGCAACTAAGAGTTTTAAATCTGCTTGGATGATTGGGGTTATTTAATGAAAACCACGCCTGTTTCTGGAGGTGAGGGGGGGAGGCAGTAGACAGAAAAATTATAGTGTTTATTTTTTTACAATTTAAAAACAAGGAAATGACAAAAGAAAAATGAAATGATACAATAAATAAATAAATGAAAAAGGAAAGAAAGAAAGAAAGAAATAATGAAATGATGCACAAAAACAGACAAAACGAATCCGAACCAAACCACACCAAACCTAATGAAGTTAATGAAAATTATTTATACCAATTTGAAAATCTTAAGAACTTGAAACATAGAAAATTTCTCGGCATTAAATTACCTGAAAAAGATTGATTTGGCGTGAAACAAACAAACGAAAGCAAATGAAGTTAATGAAAAATATCTATACCATTTTGAAAATATTAATGACTTGAAACTTAGAACCCTTTATCAAAATGACTTTTCTCGGCATTAAATGACTCGAAAAGGGTTGATATGCCGTTAAACAAATAAATCAAACCAATCAAACCAACCTGCCTGACAAAACAGGATCCCCAAAGGAACGAAACTATGTATAGCTGTTGCATAGCGCCTTTTCGCTACTATGAATCGTATACGTTGCTGGTAATCTGTGGGTATCGTCTAACCCTTATTCGATATATGTAGTGGTCGCTTAATGAAATCACAAGGCATGCTGTATGTAGTAGGAGATTGACTTTTTATTTAATTCCCTCGTGGTGCGTGTGAGTGGCGAGCGTTGACAATGGGAACTACTGCTACTGGCTGGCGATCGGGGGGTGAAAGGTGGTGGGCGCGCCTCACTACCCACTGGCAGCGATTGACCGCAGCGTCGGTCACTCCGTTCGCTGTCTGCTCCTGACCGTCTGGGGTCTGTTCACTACTGACCGCTGACTCTTTTTTATATATCTCAAACGCTACGCGTTTTCTTTGTTCGCTCCCACCAGGAAAAAGTCCTTTGTCACCTTTGTCGTCCCCCGTCTGTTTAATTCAACCGGAAATTTCTTTGGTTTGTTTTGTTTTACGGCATATCAACCTCAGTGGGTCATTTAATGCCGATAAAGTTTTGAAATAAATCAATTCTTAATGGATAATACAATTTTTTTATAAATACATTTTTTATTTAACCCATAGATGGGAACCTAACAGGTTCTACCACCGGGTCAGAGTGGACCAGGGAGCAATGGTGATGAAGGGGTGCTCCACATTCCCCAAACCTCCAAAACTGAAACCTCACCATCAGATAGAGTTTAATGTCATTCCCAGGACATGTAGACCCGCAGCCACCACCTTCTAGCACCCATATGATAAAAAGGGGTTGGGGCTTGCCATGAGGGCAATAGGGTTGGGAAATCATATAGGTGCTAGGGCTTGACGTGACAAGTCGATTGATCGGAGGGGGCCTCTCCGACCGCCCGTCTAGCCCAAGATAGGGTCAAAGTGGAGTATTGCAAGTCATGGACTGCTCATCCACCTGGGCTCTATCGTTAAGCATCACGGGTCGCCAACCACGGCCAACAGGTGGCCCCATTGGGGGAGTCTTACCCCTCTGCTGAGGTGCAGTCGGTGCATTCTAACGCCCAAGCCGACAGGGCGGCGGAAATGTCTATTTCCGTTTGTACAATATACAACATAACATGCAACTTAGAAGTACGAGATATTTGAACGAAACTGTTTGCCTTATGCATTTTCGGTCAGCAATCCATTTTGGAAACACGTATTTCCACCAGCCCCCGTTATTTGGAACGAGGTACATGCTATCACCGAAACATCTTAGAAAGGTTTTAAAAAAAAACTCAAGCACTTCATTACTGAGACCTGCTATCACCCATGTGTTGTTCGCTGCTTCCTAAACCAATTAGGTGACATAACAAAAACATTTTCTGCATACCAAATATCTACAGAGGTAAATATCTTTAGAGGAAAATCAATTCGAACAGATAAGAGGGATATAGATTGCAGCTTAGGCAAAGTAAATTTAATTCCTAACGACCAGAATGGAAGGAAAATTGGAAAACAACATAGAAACAACGAAAGGCACACAGACCTGTCACTATCTATATATCTATCTATGTCAGCCTGTTTCTGTATATCTATCTATCTATCTATCTATCTATCTATCTATCTGTTTTTATCCGTCTATCTTTCTGTCTTATTCTGCCCGTATATATATATATATATATATATATATATATATATATATATATATATAATGTGTGTCAAAAAAAGTATCGAGATTTGTTGTACTTTTAAATACACCTTGTCTTCTGAAAAACCAAAAAGGTTCCATTCATTCATTTTTTTTCAGAACAGAGTATATAAAAAAAAAGTATCAAGTTTAAAGCTGTATTTAGTAATTTATAAATGAAGAATGAATGGAACGTTATCTTTTTTTTCAGAATACATGGTGTGTCAAAAAGTACACAACATCTTGATACTGTTTTGACACACCATGTATATATATATATGAGTGTTTTGTTAAGCACGACGGTAATTTCATGCATGACGAGATATATTATATATCTTTTTTATTTCAAATGACATATATACATATATATATATATATATATATATATATATATATGTGTGTGTGTGTGTGTGTGTGTGTGTGTGTGTGCGCGTGCGCACGTGTGTGGTGGACTCTCCTATCGTGAATGGTAGATGAGTGATTTGTGTCGTCCCATGTTGTGCATGTTATCAAGAAGACATTTTGTATTTACTCGAGTGTGATAGCAGCCCAGCCTTGCTGCAAGCTATGAAGCCACACTGAAAAATAAATGTTCTAAGGTGGGGGTCAGATGTTTTTTTGTTTTAAAGTTAGGCGGAGCTAATCCCAATGATTCAGTCTATTTTCTTCAAAGCTCTTTAATCTAGCGAAACATATATTACGCCATTCTTTCCGATTTGAGATTAGATTTTCCCAAGCACTCAGGTTAATATTGAGGTGTTTCAAATCGTCCTTCAATTTGTCTTTATAGCGTAAGAAAGGATGTCCAATAGAACGCTTAGCTTATATATATATATATATATATATATATATATATATATATATATATATTAAAAACGAATGGCTTAAAATATTCCGACTGCAGTTTCACGCAATAGGCAATCTTCAGGGAATTGCTTTGTCCAACCATCGGCCTGTATTTATAACTGGTTTGTACCCATTCTCCAGTAAGCGGGTATGCCACCTACCCTCCTTTCCCCCTGAACTTACTTGGCATATTCTGTGTTTGTTTATGTGCCTACATTTATTCGGTAACTCCGATCGCGAGTTCAATATTATGCCTAGGTCCCTGCATTCAGCTATTTTTAGGTTGTTTTTGTAGGCACAGCATGCACGGGTTATCATATCCTTTATATGATGGTGCTTTCTTAATGATTCTCCACTCAAACTCTGGATCTCTCTTATGTTTTTCTATTGTTGCTATTTCTATCGTTTTGCTAGTGTTGTTGTTTCACTATATATATTTTTCATCCCTAAATGATAGCTTGCTGCGTCACCCCTACGTAGATCTTGGTTTTCTTTGTGGGTGACCTTACCACTGCTTCATACACCACGTCTTTTAGCCTATATATATATATATTATATATATATATATATATATATAGAGAGAGAGAGAGAGAGAGAGAGACAGAGAGAGACAGAGACAGAGACAGAGACAGAGAGACAGAGAGAGACAACCTTCTATGGTCAAAATATATGCGTTTGTCAGGCATGAAAGTGTTGGATGTCTCTTTGGTATAGTTATTTACTAAGCTTTGCTTAGATGTGGCCCAAGGCCAGAGGTGTGGGGCACCCAGGGAGAATCGAACTCACTAACAATGGTCTGCTAATCTAGCTTGCTAACCATTACACCAAATGAGGTACCCATGTCTCTCAGGTATAAGCTGTACGAAAGGTCACCACTTATATTTATAGACTCTTCCAAATAGTAGGAGCTGTATTGATCAATGAAAAAATGACAAACATATTTTAGGTCGTTGATAAATTGTCCTAAAATCAGTTGCCTAATGGATTTTCTCCCAGATGAAATATTACAAATCATGATTAGTATACGGACGCTATAATCTTTCGACTTCAAGGAATACATCAAACTTTATGCCACAAGGAATATCTACTGAAACTGCATTCAATACAATAGTGAAAATAAAATAAAAATGCGCATCATACGAAATCAGATGCGCTGGGCTGGACATATTGCTAGAATGGCAAGAGGGCAAATTCCCGAAGCAACTATACTATGGAGAACTGCAATGTGGGAAACGTTCGAGGCACGAGCCCAAAAAGCGTTTTAGGGATGTTATTAAAAACAACATCAAAACTCCAATATAAACGTTCATGAGTGGGATAGGATAGCTACGAATCGCGTGGCTTTTGCTTATGGTAGCTGTAAAAGGTTTGAGGTCTCGAACACAGCATCCTGAAGCAGTCTCTACGTATATATATATATATATATATATATATATATATATATATATATATATAGTCTGGATAGTCACCGCTTCAGCTTTCACTGCGCCAAATTGCAGTAGTATTAGGAGAGTGCTCGATATAAAGAATAGAGCTATTATATGATATAATAAAATAGATATATAAAGGTTTTACATATCTATTTATTTGATGGCAATAGAATAGTCACGACCTTAGGTTTCATACATACAAAATCGCATGCATTAATCAGGTGACATTCGGATCAACGTCACCTGATGAATGCATGCGATTTTGCATGTATGAAAACTAAGGTTGTGACTGTTCTATTGCCATCAAATAAATATATATAATATATATTTATATATATATATATATATATATATATATATATATATATATATATATATATATATATATATATATATATATGTTGTATAAAAAACCTAACATTAATAAAATAGCATTCAAAATCAGTCATAATATATTAGCTATCTTTAATAACTAATACTCCTGTCACGCAACCCTCTAAAAATAATAGACTTTTCTAATTTAAAAACAAAATAGATAAAAGAAATAGAAAAAAAAGAGCTAACACCAAATCATATACCCCCCTGATGACGACTGAATAAGCAGTCGAAAGTGCTCGGGCTGAAAATATGGGAAGAATCCTATATTATAAAACGGGTAATATGGTCAATATGTTATTAAGAATTTAACAGGTTTGAATTCAGATTTTTTTTTTCTCGAATAATTACCTAAACCATGTTAAAGCTGGATGGAGAATAGATGCATAGATTTCTCAAGGGTACTAGATCTAGATCACCTCATCTAAGATTTGAACTAGTGTCGCCAAGTCCATTGCCCCCCCCCCCTACGATAACAATCACACCACACACCTGCTTTGAGGTAGTGCTAAATCTTTGCTTCGTAGGACGCAGAAAAATATTTTCTTTGTTTTTCACACAGAGTATTCTTCAAGATATACTACAAATGAACAAGGATTAAAACTGACACTACATCTTTGTACTTCAAGATATACATTAAATTGTACGCCACGAGAAATATACACTGAAACAGTATTCAATACCACAGCAAACTAAATCGCCTTAAATTTCAGCAAGAATCATGAAAGAAAGTGTCCTATAGAAAAAAAAAGCATAGTATCTGTTCCTCCTCCACCAAAAGGTCATCTTATTCACTTGTGGTGCGAAATAATATGAAGCATTCCGTATCCAGAAATTCCTAACTCAAGGCAGTTATTCCTGTAGATGTTATCTTTATTTTATCTACGCGTAAGTGTAGCGTCATGCCTACGCTATTTTTTTTTTTTAATCTCTCGTAGAGGTAAATACATTTTTAGGTTCAGATTGGATCTACCCGGGAATCGGCGGAAGAACAGCTTGAAAAATATTTCTCACGCGTCCCTTCTTCCTTGATAAAAAAAAATGACTACCTGTTTCTGAGTAAACATCCAAGGAACAGTAGTTAATTGTCACGCAATCTAAACTCTGGTCTTGGGGACAGGCACATAAAAGCAACCCTGATTTCCATTTTGTGCCTGTGAGAAGACAGTTAAATATTGGATTAGAATGACCTCTATATGTGCTCTGTAAAAACATTTTACTCACAAGTATATATATATATATATATATATATATGTGTGTGTGTGTGTGTGTGTGTGTCTGTGTGTCTGTGTGTGTGAGTATACGTCATTACATACACACACACACACATATATATATGCATATGTATATATGTATTTGTACATCAGTATATATATATATATATATATATATATGTATATATGTATTTGTACACCATTATATATATTACATATACATACACACACACACATATACATATATATATATATATATACATATACATACACACACACACACACACACACACATATATATATATATATATATATATATATATATATATAATTAGTCACGCACAGTCATCGTGTTTCGGCTTATCACGTCTCATATATATATATATATATATATATATATATATATATATATATATATACATATATACATATATATATATATATATATATATATATATATATATATATATATATACTGGGGTTATTTATGACGATATTACGCATTTAAACAAGATAGATGAATAATATGTGTGGAATTCTATCTATCTACAAATCCATCTCTCGCTTTCTTTTTCTCTGTCTCTCTCTCCCCCCCCTCTCTCTCTGTCTCTCTGTCTTTCCCTCTCTCTATATATATATGTATATACATGCATGTATATATATTTATATATGTATGTACACTCTTATGTGTGTATGTACACTCATGTGTAATGTATATGTGTCTGTAAACACACATATACACTTACATCTCTCTCTTATATTATATATATATATATATATATATATATATATATATATATATATATAATACGGTTGTTATACATGAATGTGCATGTATTATGTGTTTCTGTGATGTCTGTGTTCGTTTGCCTGTGCATACATCTGTACACAATGTAAATAAACTAACCCGGAATGCACAAACCAAACAAACTAGCTTAAGAGGTCCGTGCTGGTATAAAAAAAAAGCGGGAAAAAAGAAGAAAAAAAGATACGGATGATCTACTTAACTTATTTTGACAGATAACGTCGAAGCCACGTTTTTCCTTCCAATATCTCGCCAGTTCTCGCCCGTCACGTAGCCATTTTCTTGATGGGTTAGTCTCCCGTTTCTAGCCAAGGAAAAAGTCTGTTAAAAACCTAATAGAATTACTAATGGGCAAATGTGTGGTACGGAGTACATTTTAGCTTTACAAGGTAAACACGGTGATATAAAACACAACCAAGAAATGTGGAAATAAAAAAAGAAAATACAGAAATACAGAAATCAATGAATATAGACTAAGTAACTAAAAGAAAACATCAATATTATTTAAAGTCTTTTTTAAGATAACCAACCTTTTCTAAAGGATTAAATAATCACAAAATATATAAATACAAATATATATACATTAATAATATACATTAATACTCGTGTTCTTTAAAAGCACGATTGTTATCATCTTGCAACACTTGTTTTAAAAAATGAGACCATCTAAATAATCCTGCATGAAATCCAAAAATGTAAATCCTAATTTTCTGTTATTGCTTATCCGCCGAA
>CM042141.1:137209325-137251825 GCA_023376005.1 Doryteuthis pealeii
GGGATTTGTTTATAGTGGTGACGGCTTGTGTTGGACCATCCACACTTTTTGGCACAGTCGATAGGAAAGAATTGGTGCATCAAAGGTTGCCACAAACCCAATCAACGACCGACCTCAGGAATTTTGAATTCAGGGTTATCCCTCTCCTAGACTGGTTACCTACCCAAGGCTTAAGAGCCATTCTGCCCCACTATTTAACTCATAGCTTTAACCATATTTAACCACATATATATATATATATATATATATATATATATTTAAAAAAATGGACTCTCCCGTCGATTATCGACGTATGAGGGTTCATACACACAATGAACTCCCACACAGGGATTTGTTTATAGTGGTGACGGCTTGTGTTGGACCATCCACACTTTTTGGCACAGTCGATAGGAAAGAATTGGTGCATCAAAGGTTGCCACAAACCCAATCAACGACCGACCTCAGGAATTTTGAATTCAGAGTTATCCCTCTCCTAGACTGGTTACCTACCCAAGGCTTAAGAGCCCATTCTGCCCCACTATTTAACTCATAGCTTTAACCATATTTAACCACATATATATATATATATATATATATATATATATATATATATATATATTTCCTCCACCACACGAGCAGGATGTGACACAGGATCAATTTCTTTAGCGGTGTTTACCAGGTTTGATTTCAGATTTCCTTCTCCAAGCCTTTTTTTATATTCTTAAACGTATTAAAATCAATCCTATGAATGTTTTTTTATCTGAAAACCAATTAAAATTTGATTAAGATAAGTTTCATCTTTTTACATGTGTTCTTATTTAATTTCGTTAGTCTTTCTAATTACATAGTCCATATATATTTGTTACCTCAAAGAATTGCATTACCAGAACCCTACTAATCTCTTTCTCTCACATATTTAATAATATGATCTAGTGACCTCAAACAAACACTTATTAATAATGCGTTCCCAAATTACGTCGTCGACAAACAAATAAAAGTGACCTCCAATAAAACCAACATTAATAATTCATATAATAATCACACTCAAAATAGAAATGGCATAAAATTAGTTCATTGTAATCAAATGTGTCTCAAAGAGAATCGGCATTAAACGGCTATCAAGAATACAACTCCTAGCCAGCTTTGATCACACTACCGTATATTATAGGCGGTAAATATTACTATTCAACAATAACAATTCAAAATTCTCTAAAAATAACAAAAATATATCAATTGACATTAAGGCTGCATTAATTTTATTTCTAAAATCCAGTGTTATATATTAATAGATTAGTAAAATATTGGATTACTCTCCTTAAAGATTAGATTTTTAAACATTAAAAAATCAAAAATATTTAATGATATAGAGGAATTAAAATCTTTAAAAATTAATCGATTTGGAAATATTTTTTCTTTGCAGTTCAATAAAATAAAGTATAAATTAATTGAAAAAATTTTCCAAGCATATTATGGCATTTTTTAGCCTTTTTTTTCAGAATTCATGAACATTTTACCAAAGATTTTACTTAGCAATAACTCTTAAGTGAACATACCAAACGTTTTAATAATTGAACTATTATGCTGTAAATAATTGAATTATTATGCTGTGACATGTCCGCAGGTCCTGCTACTATCATGCCTTTTTTCTCCAACTTAACCGTTTTTCTTCTTAATACTTATAGACTTATCTTTATACAATATTTATTTCAATTAAAGTTTTTCGGGTTAGCTCAGTCGGTAGAGCGTTCGGCTAGAAACCACATGGTTCCTAGTTCGATTCCGGTCCTCACCAACTCAGCGTATAAGTAGCTCAGGGACCTGTGCTGTAAAGTAAGGTGCTGATGGTAGGTGTGGCGCTCCACCTCAGATGCCAAACACAATCTCCTTGGTCTAGCGCTAGTGAAAAGGGGATAGACTCCCTCGCTGATTGGCTGATACCGACTTTAGGCCGCCTCGACGACTTTACTTTACTATTATTATTATTCTATTCTCCTTCACAACTTGTTCCCTTCTCATAGACTTGTTGCTATACCAATGTTAATGATCCCAATTTTACCTACTATTTACTCATAGATGGAGGGAGAATAGTTGATATTCATACATTTCTCAATGGTATTAGTTCTATGTTAAATACTAACAGCCTCATCCAAGATTTGAACTAGTCTCGCCTTCTCCATTTCCATTCCACCACAAAATTCTCTAAAGATACAAACTATTATGAGCAAAACCCTTACATTTATTATCATATACTAGCATACAAACACCCTCAGGGCCGTGTAAAAATTATTTTTTGCAAGATATTGCCTGGGGTGGGAAATTACTCAAATAATATTTTTGAATATTTTACACATAAATTTTACACAAAATTGTAGGTATTTAGTTATTTGTAAAATTCTACTTAACTTCTTGATACGTAGAAGAAGCGCAAGAGTAAAAAATAATTTAAAAATATATAATTACTATATAATACTGTATTTATTAAAACTTGTTTAAAAAACAATGTCGACCGTTTAATGTTGTATTCAAAAATTCTACGTATTAAGGATTTAACTAAATACTCATTGATGAACTTACACAATTCCTGAAAGCTTGTGACATAAGCTGTGATGTAATTTTGATTATAGACAGAGAGACAACGATTCTCCATTATTAATAGATTATATTTACTATTTTTTGTTTTCTTTTAACCTAATTATATAGTGTACTATATTTATAAGTAAATAGTGCTCAATATCCTGAAGAGATCATGTAAATCTAAGTTAGGGTAGCGTGGATATGAAGTCAACGGAGCTTGGTTAATGTCAGTTTCTCGCTAATAAAATGTTCATACCATTGTCAGTAACTCAGAGCCGTTGATTTCATGTCCACACTAACCTAACTTTATATATATATATATATATATATATATATATATATATATACTTTGGTGCGGTACCAAGTTTCTTGGTACAAGGTGATTCTAGGTGGCTGATAGCCCTAATAAAGTAAACTCAGATACCCCCACCCGCTGAGAAAAAAGACATACCTTCCCTGCTTTCCACTTGACCCAATAAGAGCGAAACGACATCTAGACCATAAATTAAAATCCTGTTGGTCAGTCAAAATAAACTTAGGAATTTACCAAAGAGACTAGCAGACAAAGGAAATAAAACACCGCCAACCAAAGAAAAAAAAAAAAAATTTCCACCAATAAAAAAGACACTTGAAAAGAAAGAATGCAATATGACCACCCCTAAAAGAGGGAGGTGAAATGTATGAATATAAAATGAGTTTGGCCATGTGCCTGTCTAAATAAAATATATCAGTGGTCTGAAGAAGCTCGTGAGCATACTCGCGAGTGGAAATGGTCCATAACCACGATACCCATGGTATTTAAGGCCTTTTTATTCCCAAATATATATATATATATATATATATATATATATATATATATATATATATATATATATATATATATATTGTCATCTACAAGCAGGTCCAATTTTTTTTACGACTAACAAATTCAATCTTTATTCTTGGTTTAGTTGGCTGTTGTGGATCTCAACATGCGAGAACATATTTTCGTTTTTTATTTTCTGGACAGATTCTAGTTTGTGCTGATAACATTTGTTCCCAAGGTTAAAGCCCAAATTGTTTTTACAGTTCCCAATGTATAACTGTTCCTACCCTTTCATGTATGTTTTTATATTTCATTTGAGGCAGTTTGCAGCATTCACATATAATGTAGTTTATTGCCTTATCAGGTTTTCCACAGAAGTGATTTTTACTGTTCTATGACACACACACACGCACTGACACATACGCGCATACACACACACACAATATATATATATATATATATATATATATATATATATATATATATGTGTGTGAGGTTAAGTAAACAAACAAATGTGTTTATTTTTATGTGGCTTTAAGCCGACAATTTTTGGAGGATATGTGCTTAATTGAAGTCATACCTAATTTTTAAAATTAATATATATATATATATATATATATATTAAAGAGGTTGAAAAAGTTGCAACGCCACTATAGGTTTTTTTTTACATTGTAGACATAAAAAATATTTGTAAGTATTCTATTTTTTTTACTTATGTCTACAAATCTCTATATATGGATAATGGTGTAATTTCAGGAACATAGCATCTCCGATACTCATTCTTCAAGAATCTTCTCCAAATGTTATATTTACAGAGTATTACGCATGGGTAATTCTATGTTAAATCATACAGACCATATCACCTATTCCATACAAATTTTTGAAATTTTGTGGCGGTGTGGACTACGTTAAAGTTAGATAATACACAATATTTGAGCATCTATACCGAAAAATTGACCGAATCATGTCAATTTTTAGCTCTCCCAATTTTCTTTTTTTTAGGGGGTGGGGGCGAAAAATGGCGACTTTTTTGTAATTCATTTTTGTCTGTAAACTGTGTTCTAGAGCTTCGTTACTGCTAAAAGTTAATAATATTTTTTTTTCATAGATGCATGCCACATAGGAATATTAAACTTGCTATGAAACAATTAGAAATTATTAATAACCTGAAAATTGGTTAACATTAAGACTTGATAGCATTTTTAAATTCCTTTGGCCCAAAGGCTTTTATGAACTAATTTTAAAGGAGGATGGAAAAGTGGCACTTAGTTAATAATTTGAAACGTAGTGTAGTTGTTCTAAATAATTCTAGTTTACCAATTATTGTGCACTTTCAGTTTAGTATTTGCTTTTTTCTTTCTTTCCTTCTTTATTCCAAAATCAACTGTTATATATTTTTAACCGTTTCGTTGTTTTATATTTTCCTGTCATTTTGCAACTCCGCGTATTCTTTAATTTTGTCTCTCATCCCCTCCCCACACATATATATATATATATATATATATATATATGTGTGTGTGTGTGTGTGTGTGTGTGTGTGTGCGTGTGTGTGCGTGTCTACTTCTCTCTCCCCGTCTCTCTGTATCTCTCCCTGCCTCATTTTAAAACTCTTTTTCGTTCTTTCTTTCGTTTTGCATTCCAAAATCACCTGTTATATATTTCTTAACCGTTTCCCTGTTTTATATTTTTCCTGTCTTATTTCAATACCACTTATTCTTTAATTTTGTCCCAATATATATATATATATATATATATATATATATATATATATATGTGTGTGTGTGTGTGTGTGTGTGTGTGTGTGTATGTGTGTGTGCGTGTATATGTGTGTCCGTATATATATATATATATATATATAATATATATATATATGTGTGTGTGTGTGTGTGTGTGTCTCTCTCTCTCTCTCTCTCTCTCTCTCTCTCTCTCTCTCTCTCTCTCTCTCTCTCTCTCTCTTTCCTGAAACAATCAAAGCACTGATACATTTCTACGTTATTTTTAATTAAGACTGTCCAAAATGCTTAAAAAGATGTTTTGATTCTCATTTCAGGGAAAAGTAAGTTAATACAAGAAAGTAATATAATTTACTTTCTCTCTCCATCTCTCTCTCTCTCCCTCTCTCTTTCCTTAGGAAAAATCTTTGGAAATTTCGGCCAATATTTATCGATTTTTGTTTCGGAAATTGGTTCCGGTAAAGGAAATTGGTTTCTTCCATAGTTCGTGCGCCTGAATTTCCAAAATATCCGAGGAAAAAACTAAAGCGTAAACTATGGAAAGAAATGATTTAATAAATAAGAATAAATAAATGATAATCTCTCTGTCTCTCTGTCTCTCTGTCTGTCTGTCTCTCTCTCTCTCTCGGTCTCTCTCTCTCTCTCTCTCTCTCTCTATATATATATATATATATATATATTATATATATATATATATATATATATATATATATATATATACTCTCAATCATATTATTCTAGAAGAATGGATGATTGAAACGTAAAGCTTTTATATATAAACGGCTCTTCGTCTGAGCAAACACTGCAATTTTATCTTATTTTAAGATTTAAATTTGGCTGAGGTAGAACTATGTGTCACTCCCTGAAGTTTTATCTGTCTAAATACCTCGTGAATGATTTTGTTTTTTGTCAATGGTTGTCAAGGTTTTCAAAATAAATTATTTATTAACCTAGCGCGTTTTACCGTTGTTTTGTAGATAATTGAAACGGCGACTCGAGTTCAAATCCTGGACGATGTTTATTGTATTTTCATAGTGGTAATAATATTGTGGAAGCAATCTTATTATAATGGAGTTTAAGCTTTTGTCTGTCAGTAACCTAAACTGCACCACCACTGACTGTAACGTAGTAATTTTTCACAGTACCAAAATGATATATGTAACGTGGCGGTAGTGATATATTCACCGTACTAAAATGTCTTCGGCACGTGGCGGTCATCTTGTTGATAAAAAAAAGTACAACGCGATAAATATATCATCACAGGCTGCATAGCTTTTATTTCCAGGTTAGGCTCGTCTCGTGGGCTGTATCGGAGAGGGGAAAGGCACAGAGAGAGAGAGAGAGAGAGAGAGAGAGAGAGAGAGAGAGAGAGAGAGAGAGAGAGAGAACACTGCTAGATTACTGTGATCCCACAAAGGAACCAAAGGTCCGGTCCGTACCCTATGACTCTCAAAGCAAAAAGGAGACTGGTATTTTTCTTCGTCGTTCCACGTCACCACGTGACTTCCGGTTCCGATCAACACCCGAAACTTTCGGTTCCGGTTAACACCCGAAACTTCCGGTTGTCATTAAATTCTCCATTCGGGAGGTCACGCTCCGGTCAAATTCACGACAGGCATTTTTGTGCTCATCACTTTTTTAACCCTTTACTATCTCTTATTTCTTCTTCCTCTCTTTTCTAATAGTAGTTCTCACTCACAAAAGTCAGGACCTTCATTATCTCGTTACACTGACATCGCACTTCTTTTAGTTATTTATTCAATAATCATTATTTAATCTTAATTTGCATCTGAGTTTGAGTTGCCTCAAAACAGCCCATGTTATTAATGCTTCAAAATCCTGTAATTTCGGTTATATATCTCTAACAAATAATGATTTACATAGTATGTGTTATGGTTAATTTGCATACTATTTTCACAAAACTAGGTTTAATATGTAATTACTTGGTGTTATTGATTTCTATCATATTCCTTTTATTCTCAAACTCATATAAAAGAGTACACTGATTTTGAATCCATCTTTATTGATTTCTATATAAAATCATATATAGGGTCTATATATGATTTTATATAGAAATCAATGAAGATGGATTCAAAATCAGTGTACTCTTTTATATGAGTTCTTATTTACTTTCGTTGGTCTTTCATTCTACAGCCCAAGCCGACAGGGCGGAAATGTGTTTTAGACTAAACCGAGTATGCTGAATTTGAACAGATTCTCGGAATCCTTCAAGAAAAATATGATCATACGTAATTCACAACACATACCACTGGTAAACCCGGAAAGGCACAGCCTAAACGTGTTCAAATCAACCACAGCCTTTGGGAGAACTCGTAAAAGAAAGGAAATGCAATAGTTGTAAGTTCTAGCATCTAACATAAATTAAAAAAAATATATATATATCCGTATTTTATTGGGCCGCAAGATCAGAGAATTAATATATGATAGCAAGTTCATAAGAAAACTAGATCTACTTTCGCTGGCGGGATGTGCTTTATTCCTGTTTTTCCTACAAACTTTTTCCGGGTTCGCATAAATCTTAAAGCAATGTTGATTCGATGAACAACTCCCTAACAGCGTATCAAGGAGTGAGATGTCTCTTAAAATGAACATTATTCCATTTTTCATCTCGATTTTTCAACTGGATCTAGAGACTGGAAGCAATGAACACAGTGAATGATTCCAGCAAGTCGTAACCGAGATGCATAAAAAAAAGGTTTTAAACCAAACATGATAGGTGAGGACTGCCAGATCCTTACACCAGAGACCAGATCAACGTTTATTTCAAAGAGCAAGTGTTGCAATATTTTTCTAAATATACCAGAAATCGATTGAGGATATATATTTCACGGTTATTTTATATCATCATTATTTTCTTTTGTGGCTCTACGCCCTTTGTATCCTTTGGACAGGATGGGTAATATCCTCGTAACGAAAGAGCGTCCTTGATATGATCGTATAGTTATTTACTAAGCTTAGCTTGGATGTGGCACAAGGCCAAAATTAGGGGGCAATTAATGATAATCGAACTCACTAACAATGGTCTGAAAATCTAGTTTGCTTACCAGTGCACCACGTGAGAAACCCAATTCCTCCTAGTACAGTTATTTACTAATCTTAGCTTGGATGTGACACAAGGCCAAAAGTAGGGGTCACTCAATAAAAAATCGAACTCACTAATAATGGTCTGCATATCTAGCTTTCTAACCATTACACTACACAATAGGAGCATATACTGCAGGTTATGCAGAAAATACCTACATATTTTTGGAGATAAAATAATTACATAACCAAAGCAGAAATTCTAAAAAATTACTTGAATTTTAAAGACGTTATATACCATGTAATCGATAAAATTTATGGAACAATTCACATACCTAAGTAGTAATATCTCATCCATAGAAAGTGATGCTAATGAACGCATAAGGAAGGCACAGTCCACCTTTACCAGATTATCAGTCATATGAAAATCCGTTCTCACTGACAAGTTTAGCGACAATTCTTCCAAGCTGTAGTTGTATCAGCGTTACTGTACGGCTGCACCATGTGGACTTTAACGAGACAGAAGAAGCAACATGGGAGCTGCACAAGAATGGCTGTATAATCTTAAACAACTCATGGAATAGACAGCCCACGAGAAATCAGCTGTACTGCCTCTTGCTCCCCATTACACAAACCATCCGTGTAAGACACTGTTGGAAAAACAAGGACGAATTCATAAGTGACGTCTCATGTGGAAGCCAGCACATGGGCACGCCAGTGTGGACGTTCCAGCAAAGACGTACATTACCCACCTCTTCGCAGATATTGGATGCTGTGCAGAGGTCATCCCTAGGGTAATGTCATGGATAAAATACGCTATAGCGGTATTCATGTAGATAGATAGATAGATAGATTAGAAAGCAAAGGGGAAAATTATTAAAGAAAGAGCATAATATGTTTTAGTCGAAAATTAGTTGGACCGAGAACTTTTCACTATTACGGTGTATATATATATAATATATATTATATATATATATATATATATATATAGAGAGAGAGAGAGAGAGAGAGAGACAGACAGACAGACAGACAGACAGACAGATAGATTTTTTTTAAACATTTGGCAGTTGGACAGGGGAATTTTCACTATCACGGTACTCAGGTATTCAGGTATATAGACAGACAGACAAACAGACAGATAGACAGATAAAAACAAGGAAAACACTAAGGGAAAAAGGACGACAGAAAAATCGTAAAGTGTTTTAGTTGAAAATTGGTTAGTTGGACCGAGAACTTTTCACTATCACCGTATTCATGTCTCGAGATAGATAGATAGATAGATAGAAGAAGAAAAAACAAAGGGAAAATGACGATAGAACAATCGTAAAGTGTTTTAGTTGAAAATTGGTTAGTTGGACCGAGAACTTTTCACTATCACCGTATTCATGTCTCGAGATAGATAGATAGATAGATAGAAAGAAGAAGAAAAAAACAAAGGGAAAATGACGATAGAACAATCGTAAAGTGTTTTAGTTGAAAATTGGTTAGTTGGACCGAGAACTTTTCACTATCACCGTATTCATGTCTCGAGATAGATAGATAGATAGATAGATAGATAGAAAGAAAGAAGAAGAAAAAACAAAGGGAAAATGACGATAGAACAATCGTAAAGTGTTTTAGTTGAAAATTGGTTAGTTGGATCGAGAACTTTTCACTATCACCGTATTCATGTCTCGAGATAGATAGATAGATAGATTAAAACAAAGAAGAAAAAAACAAAGGGAAAAATGACGATAGAAAAATCGTAAAGTGTTTTACTTGAAAATTGGTTAGTTGGACCGAGAACTTTTCACTATCACCTTATTCATGTCTCGAGATAGATAGATAGATAGATAAAAAAAACTAAAAAAACAAAGAAAATGTTGAGGAGAGAAAAATCGTAAAGTGTTTTAGTTCAAAATTGGTTAGTTGGACCGAGAACTTTTCACTATCATCATATTCATGTCTCTTGATAGATAGATAGATAAATAAAAGACAAAGGGAAAAATGTCGATAGAAAAATCGTAATATGTTTTAGTTGGAAATTGGTTTGTTAGACTGAGAACTTTTCACTATCATGTATTCATGTCTCGGGATAGATAGATAGATAGATTAAAACAAAGAAAAAAAAAACAAAGGGAAAAAATGCCGATAGAAAAATAGTCAAGTGTTTTAGTTGGAAATTGGTTAGTTAGACCGAGAACTTTTCACTTCATCATATTCATGTCTTTTGATAGATAGATATATATAGATAGATAGATAGATATGTCGATAGAAAAATCGTCAAGTGTTTTAGTTGGAAAGGTTAGTTAGACTGAGAACTTTCACATCACCGTATTCATGTCTCGAGATAGATAGATAGATAGATAGATTAAAAGAAAGAGAAAAACAAAGGGAAAAATGCTGATAGAAAAATCGTAAAGTGTTTTAGTTGAAAATTGGTTAGTTGGACCGAGAACTTTTCACTATCATCGTATTATGTCATGATAGATAGATAGATAGATAGATAGATAGATTAAAAGAAAGAGAAAAAACAAAGGGAAAATGCCGATAGAAAATCGTAAAGGGTTTTAGTTGAAAATTGGTTAGTTTGGACCGAGAACTTTTCACTATCATCGTATTATGTCATGATAGATAGATAGATTAGATAGATAGATTAGATTGATAGATAAAAGACAAAGGGAAAAATGTCGATAGAAAAATCGTCAAGAGTTTTAGTTGGAAATTGGTTAGTTAGACTGAGAACTTTTCACTATCACCGTATTCATGTCTCGAGATAGATAGATAGATAGATAGATTAAAAGAAAGAGAAAAAACAAAGGAAAAATGCCGATAGAAAAATCGTAAAGTGTTTTAGTTGAAAATTGGTGTACTGAAGAAAGAATTCGAATGACTTTCCAGAAATCAAATAACGTGGAATAGAAATATGGGAAAACTAACTGATTATTGATTTGAAGGTGTATTGCGGCAAATAGGAAGGATGGAAAAGAAAATTTATAGAAAATAGAAAGAAAAAAAATTCGATTAAAAGTTGAATGAGAAATAAAAGAAAAAACTGAGTGAAGAAATGTATTCTCTGAAAGAGAGAAAATAAGAATAAAAATAGATAGAATGAATGTGATATTGACTACAAAAAATGAAAGAAGAAATAAAAAAAAGAGTTGGTGGGGTGAGGGGGAATGGGCAGAAAGAAACATAAAAGAATTGACGATTTTTCGAAATGTTCTGATGAAATCCAATAATTTTTTTAATAGATATTATCAGACGCGGAGAAGAAATGAATAAAAAGAAAAGTTAGACAGACAGACAGACAGATAAACGAAAGAGGAACTAAAAAAGAGAGAAAAACGAAATAGAGAGAGAGAGAGAGAGAGAGAGAGAGAGAGAGAGAGAGAGAGAGAGAAGAGAGAGAGGAGAGAGAGGGCGTTTTTTTCTAATAATGGTTGGTTCGTTGGCTGGGTGACTGGCTGACTGGCTGGTTGGTTGGTTGTTTGGTTGGATTTACGGCATGACAACCCATATTGGGTTATTTTATGCCGAATACATTCATATTTCATTGATTTTCTTGGGTATCCATTTTAAAAAAAATTCTTAATACTGTAAAAAATCATTTTTTTATCTATTTATCCCATAGATTGAATCCTAACAGGTACTACCACTCCGATTCAGGCATGGAGGAGAAACAAACAAAAAGAAAAGAGAGACAAACTAAAGAGAAACTAAGAAAAGAGAAAACGAAAAGAAAGAGAGAGCGAGAGAGAAAGAAATAAACTAAATGGAAAGGGAGAGAGAGAGACAAATTAAGGAGAGAGAGAGAGAGAGAGAGAGAGAGAAATAGAGAGAGAGAGTGAGAAGAAGATAGAGAGAGAGGGGAAAGAGAGAGGGAGAGAGGGAGATAGAGAGAGAAAGGAGAGAGAGAGAGGAGAGAGAGAAGATTTCTAAAACGGTGACATCAAGAGGGACAAAACCGCAAAATTAAGGAAGAGAGAGAGAAAGAGAGAGAAATAGAGAGAGAGAGTGAGAGGAATAGAGAAGAGGGGAAAAGAGAGGGAGAGAGGAGAGAGAGAGAGAGAGAGAGAGAGAAGAGAGAGAGAGAGAAAGAGAGAGAGAGATAGAGAAATAGAGAGAGGAGAGAGAGAGAGAGAGAGTGAGAGAGAGAGAGAGAAAACGAATTCTAAAATGGTTGACATCAAAGAGGATAAAACCGCAAATTAAGGAAGAGAGAGAGAGAGAGAGAGAGAGAGAGAGAGAGGGAGAGAGATAGATAGATAGATAGAGAGAGAGAGAGAGAGAGAGATGAATTCTAAAACGGTTGACATCAAAGAGACAACCGCAAATTAAGAGAGAGAGAAGAGAGAGAGAGAGAGAGAGAGAGAGAGAGAGAGAGGAAGAAATGAAATTCTAAAAATGGTTGACATCAGAGTACAAACCGCAAATTAAGGAAGAGAGAGAGAGAATAGAGAGAGAGGGAGAGAGAGGAGAGAAGATAGAGAGAGAGAGAGAGAGAAACGAATTCTAAAGGTTGACATCAAGGGGACAAAACCGCAAATTAAGGAAGAGAGAGAGAGAGAGATAGAGAGAGAGAGAGAGATGAATTCTAAAACGGTTGACATCAAGAGGACAAAACCGCAAATTAAGGAGAGAGAAAAAAAAAGAAAGAGAGAGAGAGAGAGAGAGAGGAGAGAGAGAAGAAGAGAGAGAGAGAGAGAGAAACGAATTCTAAAACGGTTGACATCAAGAGGACAAAACCGCAAATTAAGGAAGAGAGAGAGAGAAATAGAGAGAGAAGGGAGAGAGAGAGAGAGAGATAGAGAGAGAGAGAGAGAGAAACGAATTCTAAACGGTTGACATCAAGGGGGAACAAACCGCAAATTAAGAAGAGAGAGAGAGAGAGATAGAGAGAGAGGGAGAGAGATAGAAGAGAGAGAAGAGAGAGAGAGAGAGAGAGAGAGAGAGAGATGAATTCTAAAACGGGTTGATAGCAGAGGACAAAACCGCAAATTGAGGAGAGAGAGAGAGGGGAGAGAGAGAGAGAGAGAGAGAGAGAGAGAATGAATTCTAAAAACGGTTGACATCAAGAGGACAAAACCGCAAATTAAGGAAGAGAGAGAGAGAAAAAGAGAGGAGAGGGGGGGGCAAGGGAGAGAGGGGGAGAGAGAGGAGGAGAGAGAGAGAAGGGGAGGGAGAGAGAGAGATGAATGAATTCTAAAACGGTTGATAGCAAGGAGGACAAAAGCCACAAATGTAAAACAGTTTCATAGACATATGCAGAGAATATCGATCAATTGTCTGCACAACAACCACGACATTTATTACAGTTTCTTATTATTTTTAATTTTATGCTTTTTTATGTTTGAATTTATTTCCAACAAATCAATTTCTTTTTCTATTTTTCGCTGCTGCGTTATTTGTTCAGCTCAATAAACAAATCAATCAATCAATAACAATTGAATGCAGTTCGAATCCATTAATGATATAGAGCGGCCACCAGTAGGAGGATTTCAAAATGGTATACAATGATATATATCATCCTATCCAGGTTTAGGGATTAAAATAAGATTTAAAAAGTAAAAAATAACCATCTCCCAGGAAGAAGCCCTGTGATGACAGGAAGAATACTCTGGGCATGCGCAGAGTAAAGGACCCATTTACAACCGCCAAGAAAATCCCTCCGCCATTCCAACAAATCCCTTAAATGGGATCAGACACTACGACTGGTATAGGAAGAAATTTCCTCTCCACGAAATAGCTATGTACTTAGAATAAAAGTCTGAAACCTAAAATCGCCTTCTGTCTTTGTCTCTTCGTTTTCCTTTTATTCCTTCCATCCAGACAACCCATGAGAAAGTAAAAATCTATTAATAATGAAGATTCGTTCTTTATTTGTCTGTAGCAAAAACTACGCCATTGCTTACGTCACATGATTCAAAATCGTCATAACATAGAATAAATACACTCAAAATTTGAGCATGCAACATTAGACGATCCCCACTGCTTTTTTAAAACTGGTTTTAATAAATACATTTCTGGTATTATATATATATATATATATATATATATATATATATATATATAGTTTGTTTTATTTTAATATATATTTAAGTTATCAGAACAAAGTTTCCATTTCAAGTTGTTTTATTTTTAACTCCTTTAATGAATTTGGTGATTTTACTTACTTAGGGTACCAACTCTCTGACATTGAATTTTTAAATCCGACACCCTCAGACAATATCTTTCAAAAATGCATTTTTACATCGCACAGAGGGTGTTTTTTATTTTGCTAGTAAATATAATGGGGTTTAAAAGAAACAACATGCAAACACGCGCTAAAAACAACGACTGACCATAAACCCACATAAAACCACAGCCGTCTTATTCTATACACGTAGTAGACGAATTTATAACTGCCCTGGCTGATCTCAATAGTATGGTTTAATGACGTCATAAATATACATTCACGATGTTGTTTATGATAATGGATGATTGGTTGGCTGGTTAGATTTGGATTTTACATGTTTGACATGTTTCACACTGTGGTTGTTGTTCTTGTTTGAGTATAAAGGACTGCATAAGTCTCGTGTGACCAATGTGTAATCGTGACACAATAAATTGTTCCTTTCTGGACTTCCTTAAAGGCTGGTCTCCAGTCTCCCACAGTGGGTTTGATTAGAAAGAGTTTATTGTGGATGTTGACTGGAAAGTGAAGTTTCTTTTATTCTAACTTAAAATTTACCCTTCAATTTTTCAACTACTATATATATAATTGCGAATTGGTCACACTTTTTTAAAATCCAAAATTCCACCAAAATCAGTGATGTAACCTATCCATTCAACATTCGGATAATAATGACAACATATCAACTGATGAACAAATGAAAAGAATGTTTGAAAGTGATGACACTGAAGAGAAATTTTTAGGATTCAGTTGAAGTCAAATAATTATGCTTATGCCTAAATGATTAAACATTTTTTCTAAAGTCTTCAATATTGTTTGTAACTATTGAGTTTGATAATTATTGATTTTTTTTATTATTGAGTTGAAAGCTATGCTTTTTTACCCAGGCTCATTTTACAATTATAGTACTAAGAAATGCAACCCTCATTTCTAGGCCCTATCTTGGGCTAGACGGGTGGTCGGAGAGGCCCCCTCCGATCAATCGGCTGGTCACGTCAGGCCTAGCACCTCTATGATTTTCCCAACCCTATAGCCCTTATGGCAAGCCCCAACCCATTTTTATCATATGGTTGCTAGAAGGCGGTGGCTGCGGGTCTACATGTCCTGGGAATGACGTTAAACTCTATCTGATGGTGAGGTTCCAGTTTTGGAGGTTTGGGGAATGTGGATCACACCATTCATCACCATTGCTCCCTGGTCCACTCTGACCCGGAATGGTAGTACCTGTAAGGGTCCCATCTATGGGTTAAATAGAAAAATGTATTTATACAAAAATTGTATTATACATTAAAGATTGATTTATTTCAAAACTTTATCGGCATTAAATGACCCACTGAGGTTGATATGCCGTAAAACAAAACAAACCAACCCTTATTTCTATATGTATATTTTTATGTACATTTTTATGTATATTTTTATTTTATTCATTCTGTTGGGTATTCAAATTTGTTTAACATTTTTAACACTTTGAAAAAATCATTTATTATTTATCCAATACATAGATTGTACCATAACAGGTACTACCATTCCGGGTCAGAGTGGACCTGGGAGTAATGATCAGAAAGGGATATGCCACACTCGCCAGAGCTCAAGAATTGGAACCTCATCCTCTTTCTATGTTTCACCGCTGCGTTATTTGTTCAGCTCAATAAACAAATCAATCAATCAATAATAATTGAATGCAGTTCGAATCCATTAATGATATAGTGCATCTGCCGGTTGGAGGATTTCAAAATGGTATACAATGATATATATCTTCCTGGTACTGAAGGAATATCTAACTGGTGATGCTGATCCTTGGTGGTATGGTTTAATGACGACGTAAACATACCTTCACGACGTTGTTCCCTATAACGAACTACAAGCGGCTTCCTGGCGTCGCCTGGGTAGAGGAGAATAAAGAAAAGAAAAGAAAAAAGAAAAAAAGAACGTTGTGTGATGGTTAGCAAGCTAGTTTTAGGATGAATAAATTATCGTGATTATTTTATAAACATTTGCTAACAGGAAAAATAAAAATGGATAAAAAGAAAAAAGGGGTTGTTTTGGGGTTCATAAGAAGGCTTCAAAATGTAATAAACTCAATTTAGATTGTCGAACGGCAGATTGCAAGCTTTTTTCCAGTAGAATTTAATCAATAAATATTATATTTCAAAGTGAAAAAACGTTCAATATAATTGAATAATATTACCACAACAAGACAACTCGGCAAACACCATTTGCGACATCCGGAGCACTAGACAGCTGTTTCGACCTCCTTTGGTCTCATCAGCAGTGCATACCACAATCTCCGCCACTAGAGATTGAACCAGCAGACCACAGAGTGAAGAGCAGAGACTCAACCCACTGGGCCACAAGCCCATGCCACAAACGGAGAATGCCAAATCATCTAGTCAATGGTAATATTAATTCAAACTGCGCAGCCACATAACCTGTATTTGCCGTGTATCCCATCGCAGGATTACAGAGGGCAAGGTCACCCCCAGGTCAACGACTTCCCAATTTGGGGCCCGAATCCTCAGAACACAACCTAATGGGCAAAGGGTATATATTACATTTCATAGAGGAATTATATATAATTGATAATTGAATCATATTACCACCATTTGCGACATCCGGAGCACTGGACAGCTGTTTCAACCTCATTTGGTCTCATCAGCAGTGCATACCACAATCCACCACTATATATATATATATTATATATATATATATATATATATATATATATATATTTGCACTAAAATAAAACAACCGGATTTAATATTATTATAATCACATTTTACGTGGAAATAACTTCAGATAACTTTGTAGATTACGGAAAATCCCGAAGTATACGCTTACACGAACGTCTCAAAATTTCGGGTAAATCGATGAAATGTAATAAAATGTAATACTGAAATTCCGGTGATTGTGGAGTGCCCCTTCAATGTCATTATTCCTAAATCCACTCTGACTCGAAGTGGTAGAACATGTTAGTGATCGTCTATGCGGGACTTCTCGTAGTGCAGTGGCTAATGTGCTGGACTCTGACATTGTAGTAATTGAGTTCAAAATACACCCACGCTTTTCCGTTCACTTTCGAACAAATACACTTGGGAAAGGTATGCATCCTCTCTTACCCCTAGCTATGCGTTAAGCAGTACCACTACATTTTTTTAATAAAAAACTGATGATAAGATGGACATGGAATTAAATAACCCACGAAGGTTAATATGGCATCAAACATAGAAACCAAACCGAAACCATATATGACTCAAACATTTTTAATGTTTTAAAATAATTTGGAATCGATAAGACCGTGTCTTAAAAAAAACATATTAATTATTTGCGTACTTTAAACCACTCACGGCAGCTCTTAGACGACTTGTTGTTTAGTTCTTATAATTGAGCAGAATAATTCAGTTTACAATAATAAAATTTAATTGAATAGAATAAGTTCTGAGGTGAATAGATAGTGAACTGAGGTGAATAAATAGTGAACTTTGAAATATTCCATAGCTGGTGGATAATTGATGCATCCATGCTTTTTCCAAGAATATTAGCTTAATATATTATAAGTATAAAGGCCAAGTTAGCTCAGTCGGTAGAGCGTTCGGCTAGAAACCACAAGGTTCCTACTTCGATACCGACCTTCGCCAACTCAGCGTACGAGTAGCACAGGGATCTGTGCGGTAAGTGGGAGGCTGATGGTAGGTGTGGCGCTCCACCCTCAGATGCTAAAAAATAATCTCCTTGGTCTAGCGCTATTGAAAAGGGGATAGACACCCTCGATGTCTGGCTGGTACCGGCATTAGGCCGCCCCGACGACTTTACTTTACTTAATTTGATAAGGGTTGAACGTACATTACTTAATAAAAGGAAATAAAATTTCTTAATTCCATAGTAAAATCATCAATTAAAAGTAGTAATCTATTTTAAGTTAATTAGCAAGAGTAATGCAATGGAATACATGAAATGAGAAATATCAACGAAATTAAAATAGAACGCAAATAAGAATATTACTTCATTTTAAATTATATTTCAATGGTTTCTATATAAAACCATTCATAGAATTGATTTTAACGCGTTGGAGAATAAAACAATAATATTAGAGGTAAATAACACCAGGTAATTATTCATTAAGCCCACTTTTGTTTAAACCAGTATGCAATTATGCACCGGCCCTGTCGGCTGGGGCGTTAGAATGCACCACTTGCACCTGCAGAGGGGTAAGACTCCCCCATGGGGCCACCTGTTGGCCGTGGGTGGCGGCCCGTGATGCTTAAGAATAGAGCCCAGGTGGATGAGCAGTTCATGACATGCAATACTCCCTTTGGCCCTACTTGGGCTAGACGGGTGGTCGCAGAGGCCCGCTCCGTCAATCGGCTGATCACGTCAAGTCCTAGCACCTATATGATTGCCCCAACCCTATTGCCCTCATGGCAAGTCCCAACCCCTTTTTATCTTATGGGTGCTAGAAGTTAAATGACCCACTGAGGTTGATATGCCGTAAAAAAAAAAAATTATGCTCACCGTATTAAGCACACGATAATAAGCACACCGTGAATCTTCTTTTTTTTTAACACGTTGCATGATTTTAAACTCACTAATAACTTGGGATGTTTTCAAACAAATATAACTAAAATTTTCATAAGACATCGTTAATGAATTTGATTTATTCCATATATTAATGATTTTGAATATACATTAAATACTCATTGATAAACTTACGCAATTCCTGCGTGTATTGTGACGTAATCAGTGATCCATTTTCGATTACAGACACACACCGAATCTCCATTGTATTGAATTGACGATGTATTCGCGAGTCAAAATTAAGTTATGTCAATATAAATACATAAGTGTATTTAGTAACTTGATATTATGAATACGCTTACACTCAATACTTCGAGCGGCGTCTGCCGTAATTTACTCTTTCAGGAAAAAAATGTTTTGAATCAATATATTGCCAAAG
The DNA here is from genome assembly GCA_023376005.1 of Doryteuthis pealeii. Classification (NCBI taxonomy): domain Eukaryota; kingdom Metazoa; phylum Mollusca; class Cephalopoda; order Myopsida; family Loliginidae; genus Doryteuthis; species Doryteuthis pealeii. The sequence continues at coordinate 137,228,564 of CM042141.1, forward strand.
TTTTACCAGCCGTAATTTAGACTTTTTTAAAGGATGTGTTTAACGTCTGTGGATGTCCTTTTTCCATACTACTACGGATATTTGTTTTCTCACTCTATTGACTTGATGAGAGTACATACATCTTTCGATAACCTCGATGAGGCAGGTTTTTCCGCGTATATTTTTCCGGTTTTTTTTTTTTTTTTTTTTTTTAGATTTGTTATTCTTGGTCGAAATTCATTTAGGACATCAACATAGCAATAGCCTTTCGAACTGACATTTCCATGTAGATTAAGCCTGGAGAAAGGAATTTCAAATGAAGTCCTTTTTATGAGTTCTTTTCTATCTGGGGGCATTCATGTACAAGGTACACAGGATATTAAATTCATCTACTTTCTATGGAAGAGTTTCACTATCATTCTAGAAATTCACATGTACAAGAAAATCATAAAAAAACACAAAATATATACATATAGTATCTATCTAGCTAGCTATCTCTCTCATTATATATATATATATATTTATATTATATATATATATATATATATATTATATGTGTGTGTGTGTGTGTGTGTGTGTGTGTGCGTAAAAAATATATATATATATATATATATATATATATATATAACAACAAAATGCATAACATAATTCACACATACATATATGCAACGACAAAATGTGATATATAATATATATATATATATATATATATATATATATTATATATATATATATAATGACATCCAACATTAATATACAACAAATATATACACCAACGTATCGGCATCATCTTATATATATATATTATATATATATATTATATATATATATATAATATGTGTGTGTGTGTGTGTGTGTGTGTGTGTGTGTCTGTGTCTGTGTCTGTGTCTGTATTTCTGTGTGTATAAACGTGCCTGTTATGTAATTGGTCAAAATAATTACATATATCTTAAACCAGGAACACTTTTAAGCTTAGAATATTCCCTTTTATGACGTAATCAATTTTGAGTTCTTGTCTTTAAAAAAAATCAAAACACTGTATCCTGATGATGACTATCTGCTTATTTCAGTGCTTTCCTTTATTATAAGTTCATTTGGTTTTGTTACATAATCTATGCGGTTGCATAAGATTAATGTCAATCCCCTGTATTTCTAAAGGGATGGCCCTTTTCATATCACGGGCGGGACTTTCCATGGAATATTACAGAAAGCCCGCAAAATACATGAAGTCACGTGGGACCTAGTTGGATCCTCAGTTTCAGTGTGGACGTCGGGCAGAGAAGATGTCCTGCCTTAACTGGAACTCACTGCATACGCGCGCTATGTTTAGTTACATTAAATGTTTAGTTAAGTAAATAAAAGCTTAAGAAAATAACACGGTTTTGTGATTAATGAATGTCTTGGTAACAAGGCTGATCTAGAAGAAGAAATAAGTTAAGTGCGACTGACCACCAAGACGAAGTCCAGACGCTTGAAGAGATATTAGAAGAGACGCTAGAAGAACTTAACATGTCAAAGACGTCAGGAGAAGAATAGAAGTAAGTAAGGAAAGAGGTATGCAACAGTTTTTATATTCGACAGGATATTTTGTTTACAGATGTTAAGGATATCAACACTTGTGGGCTATTTACTACTAATTTAATGCTGGTATATGTGATTTGTAAGTGAATACTTTTTTTGGTTAATGTTTTTGTTTTCTTTTATTATAAACTGATAGAATAATTTTCGTTAACTTCATATTTATTGATACAATGATGGTTAACTATCAATCCCCATCTTGTAGCTCCTTTAAGGTATAAAGGTTTGAGAATTTGTTTGCTATTAGAGCAATTTGATGAACACGGTTGGTAAATATGTAATTTTTTCAATTTAAGTTTGAACATGTGTCCTCAAATTTCAAATCATTATTAGTGTAATGAAACCCTGGAGAAAATATGTCCTTAATTAAATTGTAAAATGAAAACATTGAATAAAAAAATATTTGTTTCAGTTTAGAAAGATTTTTATTGTGTGTGTGTTTTTGTTTTTGTTTTTGTTAATTAATGAAATTATGGTATCCTGAAAATAAAATATATTATTGTGATTCCCATTTGTAATTCGAATTTTATATTTCATTTTCAAAATTCTTTATTGAATTTTTTCAAACTGAGGATTTAAGTACTTCTTTACAAAATTCAAAGAAATATTCCAAAGTAATTTGATAAATTATTCCCGAAAATGCAATTAGCGATAATCTTCTGGTTTTAAACGTTTTAAAAATCAAAGTATTTTTGCAGCAATATTGTATCATATTCTACTTGAGCCATTTTTCTGTTCATCCGCAAAAGCTTTTAAACAGTGAATATAAGGGAGTGGATACCGAACAATCCTTGAGTTGATTTTTGGATCAAATTATTTCTGCAGAACTCCCCCAAATTCTCATAATGGTTATTTGAGTTATTATTCCTGGGAAACGTCTGAGAGAGAGAGAGAGAGAGAGAGAAGAGAGAGAGAGAGAGAGAGAGAGAGAGAGAGAGAGAGAGAGAGAGTGGGGGGGCGTTCTATATACCGTCAAATACTATCCTAACTTAAGCCATTAGGGCTCTAGTGAAACAATTTAAAAATCGAAAAATATATATGATTTGAGTATGTTTATTGTGAAGATTATATGCACATTGATTTGGTTGCAATAACGATACAGCCTGTCGCCTGGGGCTTTAAAATACAACCGATTGCACCTCTGCAGAAATTTACTATATCATAGAATGAATATTCTATTAATATAATATTAATTATATTATATTTATATATTTATTCTATTATTCTATTATTCTATTTATATTATTATATATTAGAAAAATAAGACAATAAAAAATGATAAAATAATAAAATAATAAAATGAAAAAGTAAAATATTATATTTATATTATTATATATTATATTATATTTATATTATTATATATTATATTTATATTTATTATTATATTTATATATTATATTCTATAATATTAATTTCTATTATATCATTATTCTATATTCATAGAATGAATATTGACAAAATGACTTGAGTTATGTTTATTGTGAAGATTATATGCCACATTGATTTTGGTTGCAATATCGATACAGCCCTGTCGCCTGGGGCTTTAAAATACACCGATCTATATACATATTTTGTGAACCGATCTATATACATAGATTTAGAATACACCGATCGCACCTCTGCAGATGGGTAAGACACCCGACAATGGTTCCACCTCTTGGTCGTATGTGGTGACCCATGATACTTAAAGACGAAATCCTTGTGGCTGAGCAGTCCATGACATGCATCACACCTCCTAGGCCTTTACATAGGCTAGATGGGCGGTCGAAGACGCCCACGCCAATAAATTGGCTGATCACGTCAAGTTCTAGCACCTATATGATTGCCCCAACCCCTATTGGCCTTAGGGCTAACCCCAGACCTTTTTATCATATATGCTAGAAGGCGGTAGCTGAGGGTCTTCATGTCCTGAGAATGACGTTAAACTCTATCTGATGGTGAGATCCCAGTTCTGTAGGTCTGGGGAATGTGGAGCGACCCGTCATCACCATTACTCCAAGGTCCACTCTGACCCTGAGTGGAAGTACCTGTTAGGGTTCCATCAATGGCTTAAATAGAAAAATGTGTTTATAAAAATATGAATATCCATCCAGAATGAATTTATTTCAAAACTTAGTCGGCATTAAATGACCCACCGAGGTTGATATGCCTTAAAACAAAACAAACAGATCTACAAGCAATATCAATAACGTGAATTTTAACATGGAATTAAAAAAACAAAATAATTGTTTCTGAAAATAACCAGCATTTACTGTGAAAATGTACAATTCATTTGCCAGAGGGGGGATGCAAACCCCTCCCCTCGAAATAGGAACTCCCCACCTCACATGCCTCACATGGGCAGACGCATCAGTAACGGTACGGTGAGCGCAGCTTTCCAATATCCGTTTCAATTTCGACACTGTCCAAATCTGAATCTCACTTCTGTTCGTCGCCATCGATCTCTCCTACGAAATAGGATATCTTGCTCGAGCCAGAATTCTGGGTCGCCCAAATCCATCTCGGAAGAAGTCTACCATCCTTAAACGAGAAACTGGATTTGTTGTTCATCAGGGGACTAGCGAAAGAGAAAGAGAAAAAGGCAGAGATCCAAAGAGAGAGGGAGAGAGAGAAGAGAGGGAGAGAGAAGAGAGGGAGAGAGAAGAGAGGGAGAGAGAAGAGAGGGAGAGTGAGAGAGAGAGAGAAAAAAGAGGAAGAGAGAAAGAGAGAGGGGAGGATACAGACAGGCAGAAGAGAGGGAGATAGAAAGATAGAGAGAGAGGGAGGGGATACATACAGTCAGAAGAAAGGGAGAGAGAAAGAAATAGAGAGAGGGAGAGAGTAAGAGAAAGAGGATAGAAAAGAGAGAGAGAGAGAGAGAGAGAGAGAGAGAGAGAGAGAGAGAGAGGAGAGAGAGAGAGAGAGAGAGTAAATATTCAGCAAATGAGAATGAGACAACAAGAGGGATATGCAAAATACAGAGAGGGAAATACAGAAAATGAGCGAGAGAGAGAGAGAGAAAATACAGACAGGTAGAAGAGAGAGAGAGAGAGAGAGAGAGAGAGAGAGAGAGAGAGAGAGAGAGAGAGAGAGAGAGAGAGAGAGAGTAAATGTTTAGCAAATGAGAATGAGAGAACAAGAAGGGATTTGCGAAATACAGAGAGAGAAATACAGAAAATGAGCGAGAGAGAGAGAGAGAGAGAGAGAGAGAGAGAGAGTAAGAGAGAGAGAGAGAGAGAGAGAGATACAGAAAAAAGAAAGAGAAAGAGTGAAAAAGAGAATGAGGAGAGAGAAAAAAGAGAAGGAAACAGAGATAGATAGTGAGATAGATAGAAGAAGAGGGAAAGAGAGAAATAAAGAGAACGAAAGAGAGTGAAAAAGAAATAGAGAGAACGAGAGATAGTGATAGAAAGAAAGGAAAAGAGAAAAAGAGATAGAGAAAGAAAGATGGAGAAAGATAGATAGATAGATAGATAGTAAGAGAGAGAGCGAGAGAGAGAGAGGAAGAGGAAGAGAGAGAAAGAGAGAGAGAGAGAAAGATAGATTGAGAAAGATATATAGATAGATAGATAGTAAGAGAGAGAGAGAGAGAGGGGGGAAGAGAGAGAAAAAGAACAAGAGAGGAAGAGATATATAGTGGGAGAGAGAGGTAGAGAGAAAAAGGTAGAAAGAGGGTAAATACGTTGCAACAGAGAACGAGAGAAAAATATTTCCATTTATTCCAATATTTATGTATTGTATATTTGTTTATGATCTCACGCAACGTGTTATATAATACTGTTTGTTCCTCTGCTCTTGAAGATCATCAGAGTCCAATCTTTTTCTTTTGAACAAGAAAAAAAAAAAGGATTTCTTAATCTAGGGTCCAAGTATTATTCCTTGGATAAATGAAATCAATATCAATCATAGGCACATTCATCATGACATGCCAATAACAAGAGATAGAATATGAAACACACCACTAAATGTTTAACGTATAGATATTTCCCGGGTATTCAAAAAGTAAATAAAAAGCTGATAGAGTGGCTTATTGTCGGTATCAGCCGGACAGCCAGGGAGTAATGTCCCCTTTTCGATCGGACTAGAATATGCTGAGGTGGAGCGCTACACCTACTGTCATCTCTTCACTTAACCGCGAAGATCAGATTACCTAATTTGTGCTACTCATGTTGTATACCCTTCTCATTACTTCTATTCTTCTATTCTTCTTCTGACGTCTTTGATATCTTACGTCTTCTTCTAGGTCTCTTCTAACATCTCTTCTTCGTCTGGACTTCTCTTGGGGACTTTGTGTCTGGTCTTTCATTGGGGATTTCTCTTTATCAGAAGCCCTGTGTCATTGGTAGTTTTTAGATAATAACACAAGACTTCGATTTACTTAGATCACATTTTATTTCGAAATCCCCACCAGACTACCTGCGCAGATCGAGTCGGAGCGTGTATAACACGACTCACCACCGTCGTGGTTTCTCGCCGACTGACTAAAATCTATTTCTAATCTAAACCGGAAGAGGGTCTCCTCCACCAATTCTCACGGTATCCACCGGAAAGAATCAGGATGAGGTCAAGCCTTGTCACTCATCCTTCAAGGCCGTGGGCTGCAACTTATAGCAGCCATTTTGATTTCTACACTACTGTACATAAATATTAAGAATCTAATAATTATGTAACACTCATACGCTGAGTTGGCGGGGAGCGGTATTGAACTCGGAGCCTTGCAATTCCGAGGCGGCTGCTCTACTGACTGACCTAAACCGGGCCCTAGAATTATAGACGTTGCCGGTAGTATTTTTCCTAGGTAAATTTACTCGATTTTTCCTATAATTCAAAATGTATTCGGTGATTAGGTCTTAAGCTCTGCTATTTCATCTATTAAAAATATGAACTTTTATCTAAGATTAATAAGCAGATTTTAACGGTATGTCAACTAGTCAAGGGTTATTCTGTTCTTTGATCATAGGGAATCGTGTTTATTGTATATTTATATTTTCATTTTTTGTGTAGTTGTTTCTTAATGTTACATAATTCGGGGTTAGCCTACGAATTATGTCTATAAGTGTAGTCAAATTCAAATAACGGTATAGTAAATCGAAAGTTACCAATTACCGTTGTAGGAAGTTTTAAAAGTGATTGATAAGGGAGTTCACCTTCTCTGACCTGGACGCCGATTGCTGATTGGCTGAAGGCGAGCATGAGAATGGAACTGACTCGAGAATCGTTGTTACTATGACGCCAACTTCTTACGGTTGAAAACTCTTTTTGGGCTTCGAGTTTTAATAAAGAATAAAGACGTCTTGTAAAACAATTAAGTCTTGCTTAATTATTACCAACAACAAGTAATAATGACAGACAACCCAGTCCAACTGAAGGAAGGGGAATTAACCAAGAAGATGACAGCTGAACCAGTAAGAATCCCTCTCCTCATTAATCCCCCCCCTCTCTCTCTCTCTCTCTCTCTCACACACACACACACACACACTCTCTCTCTCTCTCTCACTCTCTCTCTCACTCTCTCTCTCTCTCCATTATATACCCAACAGATAAACGGGTATATACAATTTTTTTTCTTATTTTTTTTTACTTACGGATCAAGACTACTTGATGAAACACTAACATATTCTACCTCTCCTGGTCAGAGTGAATCTGGGAGTAATTGCAATGAAGGTATACTTCATAGTCTCGTAAGTTCTTCAGAAGAGTAGTCATAAAATCAGGTTCAATTTAGTGTCATATACCCATTTTTCTTATTTATTTTTTACCTCTCTGCATGGAATACACTCTAACTCCTGTCAACAGGGCATTTTATGATAGAGCAGCTGAAGATTTGATGTTGAGATTGTTTCTGTGGAAGGAGAGGAAGTTGCATACAAATATACATAATATATACTCAGGTTAGAAGGGCCCCTGCAATCAATCCGCTGCATACAGCAAATCCTAGCACCTATGTGATTGTCCCGACCATATTGCCTCTATTGCAAACTCACAACCCTTTTTATCTTATATGTGCTAGAAGAGCGTAAGTAGAAGGAGGAACCCACATAAATTATATGAAAGAGTTTGGGTAATGGCGAAGAATATATATATATATATATATATATATATATATATATATATATATATATATAATTTATACAGGCTGTTCGGGATAAATTTAACATATTTATATTTGGTAATTTTTCACCGTAGGTTGTAGGTATTGGTGCACACTATGCATCATTTAAAAGCTTGGACCCTTCTTCATTCATATAAATAATGACAGATAGACTGGATGACTGGAACCCACCTGAGTCATGGAAGAGAATATCTGCGCCGGCCATCAAAATAAGGACATTATGGTTGCTGTCCTATGCTCCCTGAACACTGTAAAAACAATCAGGCATGAACTGCAGAATTACAATAGTGAATTCGTGGCTGTGGCTTGAAGAAAGCAACATAACAGACGATCTGATTGCGTTCGTACAACAGAATTCATCGAAAATCCGCAAAAAAGTATTGGAGTACCCTCATATGCCTACGTGGAGTTGCTAAACTCTGTAATTAAGCCCTGGATAGCAAGGGTAGTCAATGGTAGGCCATATATATGGCAGCAGGATTCGGCCCGCTGTCACATCTCTGGGAAAAGTCAAAAATGGTTGTCGGCGAATTTTTCCGACTACACCAGTTCCAATGCTTGGCCTCCAACCCCCCGGCCCCGATCTTAATCCTAAGGATTATTATGTATGCCACATACATAATAACCCTTAGGGTTAAGATCTGGGGGGTGTTTGGACTTTTCCCAGAGCTGTGGCAACGGGCCGATTCCTGCTGCCATATATATGGCCTACCATTGGTGAGAAAGACACCAATCGCTGTACCAATAGTACAAAATCCCAGTTAATCGACAGAATTAAGCTAGTTTTTGAGACCCTTCACAGGGAAACGGTAACATCAGCTTGCTCCAGGTTCCGGAGCAGGATTGAGGCTGTGATCGATGCTAATGGCGGTTATTTTCAGTGAAACATGTTGAGCGTACTGTAATTTCCGTGCCTATTGAATATCTTTACAATCCATTAAATTTTCTCGTTACCAAGCACTTTTCTTTTTCCTTATGAAACTGTTGTATTTCTCCTGAATTCAATATATATATATATATATATATATATATATATATATATATATATATATATATATATATGAAGAAAAAATGGAAGCAAATCCGACAATATGTAATTATATAAAATGTGAATAAACACAAGTTTCATTTACGTGTGATGTTTAATAAGCCGACGCTGCAATATTCGGGTTGTTTAAACAAACCTTCCCCAGGGCCTTCGTTTATTTAAAGAAAAAGAAATTACACTGGGGAACACATTTTTTGTTGATTTGGATCTGACACTTGTTTTAGATTATTTTTTGAACCCTGAATCCAAAAATGTCTTCAGTTTTTCTATATCCCGTCAACTTTTTGAGCTACGGGATACCCTCGATTTTTCTTAAAAAACGTTAAAATACAGCTACTAACGAATTTTTGCTTATTTCATGGAAGTTCTTAAAATGTATATACAATGGGAAATAATAAAAAATCACACTGGGCATCACACATTTAGTTGAGCTTGATCGGATACTTGTTTTTGACAAACTTTTGGACTCTGAATTACCCCATTATTCTCTCTATTACATCAACTTTTAAGAAGCAGGATACGCAAAAACCATTAAAATACTGATTGCGACAGTAAGTGAACTTATTTTATAGAATGTTTTGAAAATTTACAATGGAAAATAAGTTTGAAAATGCTTAACTGTAATGTTTTTACAAATTCATCTTGTTCCTACGAAGTCGAAATGTGTGCAAGTAGTTAAGGTAAAAATTTACCGTTTTTTTCTAGTGTCTTCATTATGTGGACAATTTCTCTTTATGCTCTATAGTCAGCCATCATATTTAAATCCCATATACTTTAATACCATTCGTCCATGAATTTCAAATCTTGGTGGAATCATTCATCTTGCTCATAGCTGACTACATCAAGATTTCCCAAGAAGTTAGCAAGAAGCTATGCAGAAAATGGAACTTGATGCACATGTTGCAATCAAGCATTTTGTGGCTATCCAATTTCAGTGCAATTCATTGCTCATGCATTTCCAAGAAAGTTCTTGACAAGGTAACGAACTCGTCAAGAACCAAGCATTCTTTTTGAGTTCCGACATTATCCCGATGGAATGTTCATCTTTAATAACTTCCAGAATCTGTAGACCATCAAACACACCTGTCTTGATTTTTTTCAATTGACAGGCCAGGAACTGCCTCAAGAGACCTAGTTTCATGTGCAAGGTGCAAAAATAATGTTCTTTATGTCAACAAATGGCGCATGTAGAATGTAGGGATCAATAGGGTTGAGATTAGATCTTGGAGGCTAATTCCTCTCCAACCAATGCTTCTCTCAAGCTCTACTGTCCCACTGAAGGTAGACTATAATATTCAATTTTACATTTGTTTTTTCTTATGTGGTGAAATTTTCATTAAGCAAAAGTAACAGTCTGTGCAATGATATTCTGGCTCCCACCAAATCATAGGTATAACAAATGCCAACTTATCACGTGTTCCCTTGATCCACATCCGTAAAGTCATAACACTCTGCTTGCACATCTAATGTATATTAATTAGTTTTAATTTAAAATATGCAAGATAGACTAGGTTTACAAATGAGCTGATGTTTGTTCTTTGACTGGGAATCAACCTAGTCACCAGATCTGAATAATTTGCCTTCATTTTTAATACATCAATCAACGCAATCAGTTGATCACTCCTATTACTTATAGACAAACAATACAATTTTGCTTATTTTGGGAGTAAGCTGTAGAAGAGTCTTTTCAATGCCAACTTATCACGTGTTCCCTTGATCCACATCCGTAAACTCTTAACAATCTGCTTGTACATCTGGTGAGGCGTCCAAGACTTGTCTTAATCGACAAGTTTTAATTTAAAATATGCAAGATAGACTAGGTTCACAAATGTGCTGATGTTTGTTCTTTGATTGGAAATCAACCTAGTCACCAGATCTGAATAATTCCTCTTCTTTTTCAATAAAATAATCAACACAATCAATTGAACAGTTCTATTACTTACAGACAAAAAATGCAATTGTGCTTATTTTAGGCGTAAGGTGTAGAGAAAATACTTGACGTGATAGAAGAAAACTGACTGCAGTTTTGAAATCAGCATGTCAATATTAGTCAAAATCAAACGAAATATCAAAGTCAACAGAAATTATGTCCAAAATTGTTCCCCAGTTCTAGCATCGCATGATCATTTGCGAAATTCACTTGTCATGATTATTTTCTATAATTATCGAATTTTATACGATATACGCATTGTAATTGCCTTCAAGCAAAAATATAAATAATAATATATATGTATATATATTTTACGATCACCAGAGAGATCAAATCACAATTGGAACTGCTTGTGGCATGTAAAACATTGCCAAAAAATACCAAATACCAAAATATTGCAAAACTTTTGACTCAACCTTGTAATTAAATATGGAATGAATTAGAATATATGTATGTAATAGACAAATATATAAATCTTTACATTTACATGGCTATATATTCTCTCGGTAATATCTACCTTTTCTTGGTGACTAGCCCACTGATAAAAGTCTCATGGTTTTGCTATTGGATGCATTCACTTTAAGGGCCGATCCGTGCTTAAGCTGTTGTTAACTGCTACAAGATCGCACGTTACTAGGAGTTTGCAAATCACGCACGCGTATGGAGTGGATTCTTCATAACCATGCGAACCGTGTGGTTATATAGAGGACATATAATCGGATGGTGGAAAATCGATCTCAACCTCACCTACATCGTTCATAGGGACACTACTATCTCTCTCTCTCTCTCTCTCTCTCTCTCTCACTATTATGGTATCTCTCCCTACCTTTCCCTATATGTCTGTCTGTCTCTATCTTTCTTTTATTTCTCTCTCTCAATCTTTACCTATCTCTCCCTGTCATGGTTTCCCTCTCTCTCTATCTTACCCTATCTGTATGTCTGTCACTGAATTTTTATTTCTTCTTCTCTCTCTCTCTCTCTCTCTCCCTCTCTCTTTCTATCCTCCTCTCTCTCTCTCTCTCTCTCTCTCTCGCTCTCTCTCTCTCTCACACACACACACACACACACACACACACACACACACACACACAATAGTTACCTATCTCTATTTATCATGGTTTCTCTCTCTAGCTTTCCCTATCTGTCTGTCTGTCTATCTTTCTTTTTATCTAAATATTTGCATCCCTCGTTCAAAGAAACTCATCTCTCTCTCCCTCCCTCCCTCTCTCTCTCTCTCTCTCTCTCTCTCTCTCTATATATATATATATATATATATATATATATAAGATATAAGATATAAGATATAAAGAAAATACACTTCGTGTCTCGTTTTTAACGAGAACGAGTAGTAGCAAGGAATTAGAAGTGGGAGGTAATAACCATTGGTAGTGGGAGGTTGTAGGAATGGTGGTGGTTCGAGCGACCGTTGCAGTAGTGATTTTTTGTGGGAGGTGGGCACAACCTACCTGAGGATGGCAAACTGCATTGCCGAAAGCGCTCGTTTTGAAACCTTTGGTGGACTGTTATACCAGTTACAACCCGACACCAGAAAGATGGCCCGAAAATTGGAACGGATTAACCAAAAACTAGTCCGACAGGTATTGTCTGTACAGTTCAACAAAACTTGTATGTATATATATATATATATATATATATATATATATATATACCATGGCATTACTCGCTGCTACTTTTATGCATCTCTCCATGGTCTCTCTCTCTACCCTTCCCTATCTCTCTGTCTGTCTGTCTGTCTGTCTCTGTCTCTGTCTCTGTCTGTCTCTCTCTCTCTGACTCTCTCTCTCTTTCTCAGTGTGTGTGTGTTCCTTATACCAATTTTTGTTCTATGCTATTGTTTATGCTATTGGTTTATTAGAGAATACGCTCGATGGCAGCTGTACAAGAATGCTGAGTGCGATATCAAACAAATCTTGGAAACTAAACCCTTCAAAGAAGCTTCTGTATGGCCACTTACCTTCTATCACATACACCATCCGAATGATAAGAAATAAGACATGCTGCACACAGCTTGTGAAGCAAGTATGAACTCTAAGCGACGTTCTCCTATGGAAACAAGTACATGGACATGCAAGTGCGGAACGTCCAGCAAAAACCTGCATTGACAGGCTCAATGCTGATACTGGATGCTGCTATCGAGGACAATGAATGATAGGGGCGGTTGGCGAGAGATTGTTATGGATATACATGTTACTAGCATGCCATTATAATGAACCATCTTTGGACCGTGGGCAGTGGAGAAGAGCTGTGCAGGAGGACACGGAAAAGTTTTGAGACCGGCCGTAGCAGTTGAAAAGAGATATTCGCAAGAATAAAAAAGTAGACAATCAAGGGCTTCAAATTGGTCTACTATGTGACCAGTGTGGAAGGCTATGTATGAGCAAAGCTGGCCTGATCAGTCACTAATCTGTGCATCGGCCGGATGGACTAATAAAATACCCTGTGCTCCCTGGAAATACTTGTAATTGTGGGAAGGTGTGCAAGACTTTGGCAGGACTAAAGAGCCACTTTCGTGCAGCTCATTGTTGAACTTTTTTGAAGCTCACCATTATATTGTTTGAGCAGTTGAGTTTTTTTTTGTTTTTTTATTATTGTTACTATATCAAGCAATGGCAATACTTGAATACGAGTGTGCTGCCATCATAATGAAGATGATGATCACCATCATCATCATCATTGGTTTATGCTACAATGCTTATTGATCTTCATGTGGGATCTTATATTTTTGTTAAATTTACGTCCATCATTTCTATCTTTCTCTTCTTCACTTATTTCTCTCATCTGATTTTGATGGCCTTCTCTCTACGTTGCTCTTCGTTCTGTTTATTTGTCAGTACCCGCTGATTGAGTGAGACCCTTCTTTATTTCATTCTGTCGTCTGCAATATGCTGTCGTCTAAATAAAAGCAATTTCTTATTTTTCCTTTCTTTCTTTCTCTCTTTTAGTGCACATGACCAAGGACATCTTAAAAAGAATTAAAGGAGTTGGACGTTGCCAGGAAAGACGCTCTAACTTTTCTTCCAGATTTGCCCAGGACTTGCATGTTTGGCTTAATGGGAATGAAGCGAACAGACTCTTACAAGTAAAAGACGACGGAGTGGCTAATTGTCGGTATCGGCCAGACAGCCAGGAAGTCTATCCGAAATTTAATCTGTTGTTCGTCTTACTAAGCGGTTAAACAAGAACCGAACAGGGAAGATGAATTATAGATGTTTTTCTTATTTTTTTGTTTTGTTTTCAAGTTTATTTATCACCCTTTCTGATATATAGATCTTCAATAGTTCTGCGGAGAAAGTCACAATAAGACATTTCTGTTGACTAAAAGTAAGAATGTTCGTCGTTTTTTTTTTTAATTGGAGATCTTATCCAAAATTGCAGTGAATATAATCGTGGAAATATCTCATAATTTAAGAAATATTACCTATCGTCATCTCTGAAATATCACAACCTTCACTTGTAGCGTAACAGGACTCGATTGCAAGATTGTACTGGTAATCGTAATATACTTATCATTTTCTGTTCTCTTGGCTGGGATATGGTTGTTGTTTGCTGTTCTGGACTGATGTAAGTGGTATTATTATGTTTGGTTGTTGGGCTGAATGGCACTCACTGTTTGAGTTTGGAACAACTTGGGAACCACTTGAGGATATCATGTCTTGTGGCGTTCATAGTTTTTTAATAACAATACAAGACGTCCTTGTTTTCTTTTTTCATGTGCTTATTTATTTTATCCCCAATCAAAATGCCTTGGGGGAGAGGCACCCATCTTGCGTCTCTTCCCTCCAAACTGATGGCTTATCCTTTTATCTTTCTCTCACTCTCTTCCTTGCATTGTCCTGACCAATAAGAAATCGATATGTAGCGTTGTGCTGACTCATTCAAAATCTTTCCATGATCATCAACACCTAACTCAGATTTTGGTTTTTTTTCTATCTTATTATATTACACACTGGCTCCTGAAGAAGATTTATCCAAAAATCGGAGCAGTAAAAGTAAGCTGCTAAAAATCAAAGGTAATTAATTTCCATAAAACCCTCAGCTGTTATTAAAATATTATAATAAGAGAGATTATGTAACTGTCTGTCTGTAACCGAGACCAAGTCATCACTTACGCGAGGATTTCTTTAGTTATTTAAGTTATAATCTTCTCGATTAGTGAAGCGTGTGGTGGTGTAATGGTTATCGTCGTAGGAAAAGGACACGACGAGACGAGTTCAAATCCTTGACGAACCGGTTTGTATTTCACATAGCGTTAATACACTGCATCAGAGGTCGCCACACACGGCCAACAGGTAGCCCCATTGGAGAATTTTAGCAAGCAGACTGTGTATTCTTCTGTCCTATCCGTCAAGGCTGTTCATGTGGAGGAGTTGGGTATATATATATATATATATATATATATATATATATATATATATATATATATATATATATATATATCCGATTGCCGCTTTAACTTTCCCGTCGCAGTGGCGTCAGTAAATAATCAAAAGTGCTAATAATATCATTGTTAGATGGAAAATAAAGGGTCTACAATGGTTTCAATCAAAAAATAATCTCCCCATGACCCCACTGTACATGAACCAAGTTGATGTAATTCCTCAGTTAAAATTGAATATATTCATCGGATAATAACGGTTGAACGCTACGTTATTTTTCTCCCAATCTTTGCGTGCGGCCTGCACGCGAAAACTGAGAAAAAAAACAATGTATCGTTCCACACGTGTATTCATTCCTTAATTCTAATTTATATATATATATATATATATATATATATATATATATATATATATATATATATATATATATACATCAAAGGTTTGAAACTTTAGTTATGAAATTATTTTAAGTATATTTTCTACGAAATGAAACATTTCTTTTTGTATATTTATAATACAGAAGAACGTATTTCTTCATAGGAAATATTTTAAGATTATTTTTCTTCTTGTTTTACGTTTTTGTTGGTTTTTACTACAGGATACACGGTAGTCTAAAAGAATTTGGAAAAAATAAAAGTATATGAATCATGAGAAACCGTCAGAAATAATATAGATCCGTGGGTGATTTATTCAGAAAGATTGTGTGAATTATTTTGTTCATATTTTTCTTATTCTATTTAATTTTTTTTTATCTTAGTTTAGTTGGATTTTATTTTATTTTTTAAAAATATAGTGTAAAATTGATAAAGCACGTTATCTTTCTCATTCCATTTCGGTAAACTAATTTCGACTTTCAGTAGCCGTGGATATTCCACATTTTATAAGTTTTCTTTATTTTACTTCTCATAAATAAATTTACAAATATTGTTTCATCATATTACAGTTTCATATTCTAATGAGCTAAGCAGCATCGGAGTATGTTTTTATTTATTTATCTATTCATTCCTTTTCAAGAAAATATTTTAATACTTCTTAATTAAATCAGAAAACTATATTTTAATATGTGTCATCTTGTCTCTATGGATATTATATATTTATTTATTCATTTCTATTGCTGTAACATTTTTCTTTATTTTGAAACTTATTTTTTTATATAGAAAATAATTTTGGTTTTAGTATATTTTATCTCAATCTTATGATATTGTATACCAAAAACAGTGTAGTATATGATTTTATTAAGTTTTTAATTTGTATTATTTGAATGTTTCGGACTATTTTCTTCGTGTATATTCTTATTTGTACAACGTTTCGGCTGATGTGCCCTACGGCCTTCTTTGGCCTTCTCCGGGTATTTCTTTTCGGACTTGGGCCTCGGAGGGCACATCGGCCAAAACTTTGTACAGAAAACAATATAGATGAGGACAATAGTCTGAAAAATGAAAATAATAAATAATTATCAAGCATCATCAAAAACATTCAAAGAAATAAGTATATTTCTTTAGATATCTTGTAAAATTCGTTTATTTACTTACATGTGTCTGTACATGTATGTGTGCATGCGTGTGTGCTTGTGTTAGTGTATGTTTGATTGCTTGTTTGTTTGTTTGTGTGTGTGTGTGTGTGTGTGTGTGTGTGTGTGTTTAAGCACATATTTGACAGCCAGTGATCATTGGCATCTATCCGGCGATGGCCTAGTGTCCAAAACGTGTAACCACGTTGCCTGGACCGGTTGATATGGAGGATGGATTGTTGTCCAAGCCAGAGGAGCATCGTCTACCCCATTTGGGGGTCTATATGAACAGCAAGTACCCCAATCCTACTCCTATCCGTGTGGATATACTTTGACTCCCATGGAGATCATTCGCCCTTTAACAGCTCGTGTTTTTAGTGATGCTGGACTTCCATACACCCATCTCACCAGACAAGCTGAGGCATGCTTAGTGGGGGTACCAGTTTAGTCGCCGACAACACGATCATAGAACAGGTAGTACTAGTTTGCATGGTAATGGTTGCAGGTAAGAAAGAAGACTGGTTTTGACCTGACTTGACACAAGATAAACAGTGATAATATTCCATTTAACTACAGAATACAGAACCATTCTAGCATGCCAAAAATGCCGAAAAACAGCAAAATAATTTGACAGACATCTACAGTGACAATGTTTGACTTAGTTGTATGTAGTAAAGCTTTCCCACACTGGGAATATTCCTGCAAAATACGAGTAGCTCATTCTTATGATTTGTAGTATTAACATAATTTGTACCTATCTGAATATGATTGAAAGGAAATGGCTGTTTTCATACTATCAACTGTAATGATATACTGTATCTGTTCTGTGTTTATTAAATGTAAATCTTTACGATACCCTGCTTCCCCGAGAAAAAACAGACCTTATATTAGTTTTCACTCCGAAATATAACACGACGGCGTATTTTCGGGGGATGTCGAATGTTTGCATCGCATGATGGGATTGTGAATAATACTTATAATATGATACAGTTCTCAACTAGGGCTTATTTTAATGGGGGTGCTTATATGAAAATCGCCCTGAAAGATCACGCTAGATATTTTGTAGATATGTCTTATTTTGGAGGAAACACGGTATTTGGCTTATAGACTATCATAAGACTGCTTGAAAGAGAGGAGAGTATTTTTCTGGAGAATGTATTTGTTGGGCTTCTCGACGAAATCAAAGAAAAGATGAGTACCATTACTCAGTTTTCATTCTATAATATAAATATGAAATTATAGTATATTCTCTTCATACCTCTACTAAGGGAATTAGCTACAATTAAAACTCAAACGACCTCGTCAAGGATTTTAAAAAGAGTAACTCTTATTCCGAAACTCTGCATAATATTACAAATAATTCCTTCTCTTTTGACAGAGCGAACTATGCTCGGTACATTTCTTTTTCTTTATCTCATCCAGGGGGCAGCAGTGTTATTAGAAAGATCTTTCGTCAATGCTTCTCGGTATTTTCTTTCTGATAATAGATGTGCTGTAGATAAGGTGATGAAATAAGCTTTCATGAAACATGCTAAAAGACGAAATGGGGGCTGGTCGGAAATGGTTCCACTGTTTCTAAAGAGTGTCGGAAATTATTATCACCTAAACATTTAAATTATCAATTGAATTATTCTAAGCATTTTTTCGCACTTCATCACTTCAAAAATTAGTGATTTTTAGTGACGTAAATAAGTCCATTCCATCCTCGAATATTTGCATTATTTTCCTATTGATCATTTGTAAACAATTCTGTTGACACTCGGATTATTTACACTATAAAAAATATCACATACCAAAAATATTCTGTCAAAATATTTTTCAAAAATATATTTCTTTCTTGTTTTTACTTCCTAATCTAAAACCTAATTCATAAATTACAGACTACTAAAATAATTGCTTAAGCCCCCTAATTATTTTATAAGTAGCTGAAAGTAAAACGCAAACAACTTTGTCTAGGATTTGAACTCGCGTTGCCGACTCCATTTCCTAAAACGAGAATACTTCTTTTTCTCTATCTCATCCAGTGGGGAATCATGGTTATTAGAAAGATGTTCCGTCAGTGTTTGTTGGCCTTTTCTTCCTGATAACAGATGTACTGTGGATAATGTTGCAGAATAATATTTCATGAAGCATGTTAAAAGTCGAAATGGGGGCTGGTGGAACTGGTTTCACTGTTTCTAAAGAGTATCGTGAATTATAATCAACTAAATATTTAAATTATCTTTTAAATTATTCTAAGCATTTTTGTAGATCATCACTTCAACTTCACCAGCTAATTTTTAGTGACGTAAATAACACAATTCCATCCTCGGATATTTGCATTATTTGCTTATTGCTCATTTGTAAACATTTCTGTTGACACAGGGATTATTCCTATTTTTAAAAGAATTATTTTTCCAAAACATTTTTTCTCAAATTTTTTTCAAAAATTCTTCTTCTTTCTTTTCTATTCTTCCAAAGCTAAAACCTTAGTCATTAACTAAAACTACTTAGATAATAGTTTAAGACCCCTAATAATTTTACAATTAGATAGAAGTAAAACGCAAACGGTCTTGTCTAGGATTTGAACCGATTCCATTTCCTCAAACGAGTAACTCTTTTATAACGAAACTCTACATCCAATTTCATATAATTCATTCTTTTAACAGATATAACTATGCTAGGTATAATTCTTTTTCTCTATCTCATCCAGGGGCAGTAGGGTTATTAGAAAGACGTTCCGTCACTGATTGTCGGTCTTTTCTTCCTGATAACAGATGTGCTGTAGATAAGGTGATGGAATAACCCTTCACAAAGCATGGTAAAAGTCACAATGGGGGCAAGTGGAAGTGGTTCCACTCTCCCAAGAAATTGTTGTGAATTATAAGGCTTTAAGCTGGTGTTTCTGAACAATCTATCAAAAATCAAAGAATGCAGAGACCAATGACAGTTATGGTGAACAACTCGGAAATCTTGTCGATGTCATCTTCGTGATCTTCAGCGCTTGTAAAAATTCGGCAAAACAAACCATGAAATATGCGAGGGTTGAGGAGATCAGGCAATTTACTAACCCGTTTTTCATAGATGATAAAGCGCATTTATATAGCGTTTCTTCGGGTACTTGGGTTCCTGAAGAAAATGAAAAGGCTATTATCACGCACGAGGAAAGGAAACTAAGGTGGTACTTATAACTCAATGACTAGAAATACATGAAAGTTTATTTGGACCCATCATCATCATCATCATCATCATAATTTCGTACGGACAGCAGGGATTCCCATGATTTAAAAAATTCTTTGTAAGTATCTTAATAACTATCGCTTCTAATACTTAGAGTGTTTTTTGCAGTTAATGTTGTATTATTATTTATCGTATATATATATATATATATATATATATATATATATATATATATATATATATATATATATATGTATATATATATATATATAAGTATAAAAGCAGCAGTACAGCCACATACCATTTATCACACAAATCTTCAAAGTAAGACAAACAAGACAAGCTGGACACTGCTGGAGAAGCAAGGACAAACTCATAAGTAACGAGGAAACTTAAATCAACTCAGATTCTAGATGCTAATCAGAAGACCTGTCAGTACGGAAGACCTAATAATGTATATATATATATATATATATATATATATATATATATATATATAAAGTGTGCATATACATGGGTATGCATTGTAGGTATACGAGCAATATAGATGATGACAAATGCAATTATCTCCAACTTATCTTTCCATTATATATATATATATATATATATATATATATATATAATATATATATATGTGTGTGTGTGTGTGTGTGTTGTGTGTATATATATATATATATATATATATATAGTTTCATTCACATTTTACAATTTCCTTCTTTAACATGAATACTAATGACTTTCGCTTCCTACTCATCCCAATCGGTTCTCGCTACTGACAGGTCTTCAGCACTGACAGGTCTTCCACGCAGCATCCAGAATCTGCACAGTGCTGATTGATGTAGCTTTGTGCTGGTCGGCCTACAACATAGAAACATGTAAAATAAATCAAAATGAAGCTGTTCCGCTGTGGATCACATCCCTACTTCTGTATATATATATATATATATATATATATATATATATATATATATATATATATATATATATATATATATAACAGGAGCATGTATCATACATCAGAATGGAGCTTGTCCTCTGTAAATTACACCCCTACTTCCTCATATAATCACCGTTTCTCTCAATAGCAATGTTCCTCCTTCAATTGAGAGAGTGTAAAATTCTGTTGACTGTTCTTTGAGCCACTTCTTCACTACAAATTTCATTTCCTTGTCATTGGAATAATGTTTGGCATTAGTTATGGCTCAACCTCATAAGTTCTGATTTTGTAATGAAGATATTCCATGCCATAAAGTAGCACTGACATGACTACTGCTTCGAAGAATTATCAGTGACTGTGTTCCCATGTGATCAATAATGTATAGGTGCATAAAATGACTTAAAATGAACTCAACAGAATTCATAGAAGTGAAAGTGAAAGTAGAATATGCCAAGGACAAGTTAATAGAATTACGGAGGGAAATCGTTAGTATATATCGCTGATGAGATTTAATAAAGTCGAAACAGTCTGTACGATATTGTGTGTGTGTGTGTGTGTGTGTGTGTGTGTGTGTGTGTGTGTGTGTGTGTGTTGTTCTGGTTCCAACGGGAGAAAATTCAATATTTTATAAAAAAGAAGGTCCGCTAAATATATTATGTTTTCAGAAAAAAAAAATTTATTATCAAGCCACCCAGAAAACAAAAACACCTGTTTAAAAGACTAATGTTAAAAATGAAATTTATTTATACTCCACTCCCACCAAACAGGAAGAGGGAAATTAAATACTCATGTATATATATTTATAAGTATTTTAGTTAAATTTTATAATAAAATATCATATTAAATTAGAAAGGCTAATGAAACTGAATAAGAATGTAGATAAAAAGATTTGGAACAGAGGGGGTATGATTGAAAAATAGAACAACTTTGAAACTAACTCTTCCATCATTTTCCGTTACTCCCGTCTTTCATTGGTAAATTTTCCTAATTAAACTGTTCAGTTAAAATAGGAAGTAAAGAATAATATTACAGTTATTTCTTCTTGTTAAGGGATTTCTTTTAAGATTTATTGAAGAGATTTTTGCTCATATTCAATACGATAAAACCAAACAATTAGAAATCAATAATACTAAGCATATATTTATTAAAATCAATTTTTTAAAGATCAATATGCAAATTAGCCTTCCCATTCACACTGTAAACATCTATTTTGTTGTATATATAAATACAATTGCATGTTATTAGCATGTAGATATGGTCAACAGTGTAAGTAATGTAAAACAATTTTATTAATAATTGAAGTTTAAATAAAAATAAAATCATGGAGAATATGATGTAAATAACTAAAGGAATTGTGACTTGTATAGTAATATAGTTTCGGTTACAGACAGACAAACCCACAATCTCCATTATAATAAGATTTATAAAGAAAGATCTATATTCTGACAGAGTAAACTCATCTTCTACTAGCGATCATCTTGAACACGCTTGCCTTGAACTTTTCACACGTTTAGCTATTTTTTCCAATCCATATGAGTACTGAAAACAACATTACCTCTCTCAGAAAACACGTTAAATAATTTTCTAGATATAACGGGTGCTTATGAAAAATACCTTTTCGTAATTTAATAACCTGAACAATTCTCGTTCAGATGATCTCTGATTTTATCAGTATGTTTCGAAACAACGCATTATACTCTTTTTAGCGTCTTTCTTTTTCTTTTTATGTATAGAAATGCAATTCACTTGAAAAGAAAAGGCATTTAAACATTTGACATAAACATTTCAGTTATTCCTACACATGCCGATCAAATCTGAGATCATTTGAACGAGAATTACTCAAGATATTAAATTATTAAACAAAATCAGTTTTTTCTTTATTCTGTAATATCTTGAATTGTTGCATACTGAGGTTTTCACGGTACCAAATCAATATAATGTTGTATTCCCTTCATTACTTCTTTACTTCTCTCCCGCTTCTATATCTTGGACATCTATTGCTCTGGCCGGCCCTGGTATTTCTTCTATCATCCATCTTGGTCTGTAATCTTCTAACGTCTGAACTTTCTTGGGGACCTCGGGTCTGGTTTCTGTTAGGGATTTCTCCTCATCAGAAGCCCTGTGTCCTTGTTAGTTTTTAGTAAACACAAGACTTCGACTTTCTTTTAATGTTACTTTATTCGGCAAATCCACAACCCAGACATAACATAGCGCGCGTATGCAGAGTTACAGTTTAGACAGAGCATCATGGCCGACCGCTCTGTCTGACGTCCACTGCCAAACTAAACTAAAGTTCCTTACTATTCTTAAACCGGAACAGGTTCTTCTATGCCTTTCGGTTCCCACGATTTATCCCCGGAAGACAAGGTGAGAGTGAGGTCAAACGCTTTCAGAGCCATCAACTGCACTGATCGCCACCATATCTCTATACTACCTTACATAAGTATGAAAGGGGTCATCCACCCAGAACCACAGGGGATCGACAATAATCCCACGCCACCGCATAGATTATGTAACAGTATATCTTAAATGATATCAATTCATTTAAAGACATTTTTATCTTGCATGGAACTTCTTTCATGATGTGACAGAAGGCCTTTACATCGAGTGGTCGCATGGTTCAATATGATAAG
>CM042141.1:137256825-137304325 GCA_023376005.1 Doryteuthis pealeii
CTATTAAGTCAATTTCAAATTCTGCTAATTCTTTAATTTTTGGTGGGTATTTATTAGATTTAATATCAAATTTGTTTACCGTTGTTGTGTTTATCTTCCCGTCAAATGCAAGGGCTTTCCATCTCATCCTCCTTGTTACATCTTCTATTTTATTTATGAGTAATTTCATGTATGTTTCCTGTGGGAGTGTAGGGATATTTTTTACCGAATAATCCATTTCGTGTAGATCCATTTTAATTGAAAATTTCTTTCTTCCTAGATTGCTACTATTCCTGGTTGTAGGTTCCTGCTGATTTGTTTTACATCAGGTTCTTAATCCATTTTAGGAGCGATATAGGTATATGTAAAAACAAAATTTCTTTTGCGATGAAACAAAGAAAATACAGTGCTCAATCACAGTTTGTAAGAGCTAATATTTATTTATTTTACAATGTTTTCATAGATCAATGTTCATTATCAACGACCGCGGTTTCATACCGAAGCAATCATCAGGTTGAAAAGTAAGATCCAATGGTGTTTGTTGTGGTTCTTTACTCAAAGACACATTTAGGATTACACAATTTGACATTGTTGATTTCTATCCATCAATCACTAAAAATCTTTTAAGTAAAGCTTTAGAATTCGCCAATGACTCTACCAAAATAAATAGTTTAGAAATTAACACAATCATGCACGCAAGAAAGACAATCCTTTTCAATGAAGGTAAATCCTGGGTAAAAAAATCTAACCCATCAGATTATTTCGACATCGCTATGGGGGGATACGATAGTGCGGGAATTTGTGATTTGGTAGGATTGTATATATTAAATTCACTTAAACAGAAATTTCCTGAACAACATTCGCACTCTACCGGGATGACGGAATTTGTATTTCACGGGACTGTTCCGGTAAATCACTAGATAGATTACGTAAAGATATAATAACACACCTAGATAATATGGAACTCAAGATTACTATAGATACTAACTTAACAAATGTCAATTTCCTAGATGTCAATTTAGATCTTAAAAATGGTACGTATAAGCCATACCACAAACAAAATGAAAAACTTAAATACATTAATATAAATTCCAACCACCCACCATTAGTTTTAAAAAATCTAGTCCTAACATTAGCCGTAGAATCTCAGAACTATCATCCAACAAAGATATTTTTGAAAAGGCCGCCCCATATTACAATAAAGCATTACTTAATAGCGGATTCAAAGAAAAAATATACTACATAGATAACATCCCCAAACATAATAATTCAAAGAACAGAAAAAGAAGATAATTTGGTTTACGCCCCTTTTTCTAAAACAGTTAAAACAAATGTTGGTAAAAAATTTCTAGACTTAATAGAATAACACTTCCCACCCCAAAATAGATAATAAAAATATTTAATAGAAATACGGTAAAAACTAGCTACTCATGTGGACTCTCAATGAAATCACTTATTACATCAAATTCTAAACCAAACTTAAACCCTTCATGTTCTTGTAGAATTAAAAAAGACTGCCCTCTAAATCAGAAATGTAACATTAGATCAGTAGTATATGAGGCTAAGGTAACATCTACAGTTGCGAATCACCCTAGAAGCACGGACAAATATGTTGGGATGACCCAGGGTGACTTCAAGCAAAGATTTTACGTCCATATGGAATCTTTCAGAAAGAAAGATAAAAGAGAAACAACTTCCCTTGCAGCAAAGATATGGGAACTGAAAGAAAAAGATATACCTCACAAAATAGAGTGGAAAATCTTAGATCATCCCAAATGCTACACAAATGGCTCCAAATACTGCAACTTATGTGTTACCGAAAAATTTAGAATATTAAAAAACTTGTTTTCCTTTAATAATAATAACAATAATAATAATAGAAGTTTAAATAAAAAATCAGAAATCTTCAAACAATGTCCCCATAAAAGAAAATTCTTCCTAAATGCATGGAGAGGAGATACTCAACATCCACCCTGAGAATAAATTCAGCAATTATTTGCAATGATATCAAATATTTCAACAGTGAAAAAATGATTTTTCGACAGGGTATCAACACCTTCCTACAACACCATTCAGCAATTATTTGCAATGATATCCAATATTTTCAACAGTGAAAAAGCAGTTATTTGCAATGATATCCAATATTTCAACAGTGAAAACATGATTTTTCGACAGAGTTACAACACCATCCACCTTTATATTATGTGGGATAAAAACTTAAAAGACTCTACCATATATATTAAAATGATTTTTTGAAGTCATATACACCCTTTGCCAAACGGAATTAATTTATAAATAAAAAATAATAAAAAAATAAAACATTTAAAAAAAAAACACCCTATACATTTTCAACGGATAAAGGGAGGCAACTTCGTTGGCATTACTTCAAAAATTCAAATTTTTTAAAAATAATAACAGCGTTCGGGAAAATTTAACCGACGTTATTTACAATCCTAAATGTGTCTTTGAGTAAAGAACCACAACAAACACCATTGGATCTTACTTTTCAACCTGATGATTGCTTCGGCATGAAACCGCGGTCGTTGATAATGAACATTGATCTATGAAAACATTGTAAATAAATAAATATATATATATATATATATATATATATATATATATATATGTGTGTGTGTGTGTGTGTGTGTGTGTGTGTAAAATAGAAAACACCCAAATCCTCTCTTACTATAATTTAATATTAATGATTTCAATAAATTTTATTTTTTCTCGTCTCATATCTATGTGTCCCTGTGTGTCCACAGTTTTCTAAGAAGTCTTCGCATGGAGTGGATGCAAGGCCAGACTCGGTACTGGCCTCTTCTTAACATAAACTACTGTTCACCGAATTTTCAAAGCCATCCACCCTTACTTAAACAATTTTATTTCCATCTCAAGTCCTGATGAAGTTTTGCTAAAACCGTAACGTTAAAACGTCGATTTCACCAGCAAGAATAAATTAATCTTTTGGAATATTTATGTTTTTGTAAAAACAATTTTTTATTATTTTCAGAATACAAGTTGTATCATAAAAGTACTGAGTTGGAAGCTGTATATACCAATATAGAAATAAATAATGGAACGTTAACTTTTTTAGAATACAAGGTGTGTCAAAAAGTACAGCAAATCTCTATACTTTTTGACACACATTATATATATATATATATATATATATATATATATATATATATATATAGAGTGGGATGGTCACTGTTTCAGCTTTTGCTGGAATGGCGTACCAAAGGCAGTATTATTGGTAGAGTGCTCAAAAGGCATTTGAAACATCTTCACCTGATGATTGCCTCGCATGAAACCAATATGGTCGTGAATGTTCCTTTTTCACCTAATAAATAGATATGCAAAACCTTTTATATTTTTATTTATATTTATATAATATATATATATATATATATATATATATATATATAACGTGCAGAGAGAAAGAAAGAAATTGTGAAAATACATATGCTTGTGTGAGCATGTGTTCCTATGTATATGCTGTAAGTATGAGTGTGGGTTGATTAGTGCATTTGTGTGTGTGTGTGTGTGTGTGTGTGTGTGCGTGCGTGTTTGTTTGTTTGTTTGTTTGTTTGTGTGTGTGTGTGTGTGTGTGTGTGTGTGTGTGTGTGTGCAAGCATATTTGCTACTGAATTATCAACCCCCCCCCCAAAAAAAAAAGAAAGTCTAGTTTGAAGTTTTTGGAATCAGGTAAAATATTCCGTTCTGTTTTGCGCTTATTATCATCTACTTTTGATAGCGTATTTTTTTCTTACGAATATGAAATGCCGCAAATGCTCCGCGGGCAATACATGTAATAAATACACAGAAAATAATTGTAAATACAAATTCTTTTGAAAAACAAATTTATAATATACTATGAACTGAGAAAAAAAATAACAACTTGTTTATACAGACATAGATCCATACAGAGATACATACATACATTCATGCTTTCGTGTGTATAAAAAATATATTCTAGCGTTCATACATACTTATAGTCATTGATACATATCTTACGTTCATACATATCTACGAACATACGTACAAAGATAAATGCGTGCGTGAATATAGAGATTAATGTTTGTGTAATATTTTTGACTAGCAGGACCTGTGAATATACCACATTATGATAAATTACGTTTGATACGTTTACGGTATATGTAAAAAGTATAATGATCTTGATTTAACTCTCTCTCACTCTTTTTTCTTTCTTTCCTTCTTTTCTTCTTTTCATTATGTTCGATTGAAACTCTTGTAGCGAGATGGTGAAGGTCCTGAGTTTTGGAAGGTCTACTATTTGGGTTAGCTCAGTCGGTTGTGCGTTCGGCTAGAAACCACAAGGTTTCTAGTTCGATACTGGTCCCCGCCAACTCAGCATATGAGTAGTACATGGATCTGTGCGGTAAAGTAAGGAGCTGATGGTAGGTGTGAACAAACAATCTCCTTGGTCTAGCGCTATTGAAAAAGGGATAGACTCCCTCGCTGACTGGCTGATACCGACTTTAGGCCGCCCCGTCGACTTTACTTTTTTTACTATTAGAAAAGGAGGAAGAAGAAATTAGACAAGGTGGAGGCTTTGAAAAAGCGTGGAGTGATTAACGATGATTTGACCGGAGCATGACCCCCGAATGGGGAAGTGAAAGCCAACCGGATGTTTCGGGTGTTGACAGGAACCGGAAGTCACGTGGTGACGTAGAACGACCAAGAAAAATACCAGCCTATTTTTGCTTTCTGATGCCTAGAGTACCGACGGGCCTCTGGTCTCTAGTTTGGGATTACAGTAATTTAAAAGTGTCCCCTCTCCCTCTCTCTCTTTCTCTCTGTTTTTCCTCCTCTCCGAAACAACCCAGGAGACGAGCCTGGAAATAAAAGCGAAGCACCTTGTGAAGATATCTTTCTCGCGTTGTGCCTTTTTATCGACAAGACGACCGTCGCGTAACGAGTACCTTTTTAGTGCTGTGAATTTGGGGGCACGTTGACAAGTCCCGCTATACAACATATATCGCTCTTTTTTTCTCCTTTTCCTTCTTTTTGTCTTTTCAGCATGATTGAAACAGATTAGCATTATCGCTTCCACGTACTCACTCCTTCAGTTGATATTTTCCTTACTCTCTTTCTTATTATATTTTCTAGATAGCATGTCTTTTTTCATCCTTTTCACTTTCTTTATAATAAAAAACCAAATGATCCATTATTTAGCTGGATTCACAAATCTCACAAGATATAAGAATTCAACGGATGAAAACCCCCAGATAATCAGGATTTACATTTTTTCATTACATCTTGCACGATTTGAATATTATCATTTGTAAGCAGTGGATGTTGTATGATGCTAACGGCTGTACAATTAAGGAACACGAGTAATTATATATATATATATATATATATATATATATATATATATATATATATATATATTAAATCCAAGTTTCATGTATCCTATCATATAACAATATTTAGTGCAGTATACAGCTATTAGGTTGCAGTAATTCACATACCGTATTTTATCGTGTCTGTGAGGCTCGTATGTGTGCAAATCGTAAGCGATAATGAGATGTTTTGTTGGTTCGACAACATTAATCAATAGGCACACATTTTGGGGACACTAATTTTGGATTCCAACTCAGAGAACTATCATTTGCTTGATAAATAACATATTATAAGATATAATAAGACATCCGTCCAAGGAAAGTATTTTAATTATATATATATATATATATATATATATATATATATATATATATATATGTGTGTGTGTGTGTGTGTGTGTGTGTATATATATATATATATATATATATATAGTTTGCAGCATTTTGATGATTTATTCATGCTGCTATTTCTCTCTCTCTCTCTTTATATATATATATATATATATATATGGGTCTGTGTGTGTGTAGGTATATGTGTATGTGAATAAAAGCAACGATATAGAGATGGATAATATCAAATATTCCGCGACAGGATTCAACCAAACTAGAGAATTCAAACGGACATCAAAATAAAGTCTCTCTCTCTCTCTCTCTCTCTCTCTCTATATATATATATATATATATATATATATATATATATATATGGCTGTGTATATATATATAAACATACACAGACATGCATAATATATATATATATATATATATATATTTAAAAAAATGTTTTTTTTAAATTGGCCGTTATTATGAAGCATTAAGAATGTATAAATGAATGAATTCGATATTATGGAGTATTAGATTCACTTATTTTTTAATTATTTTTGTCATAAATTTTCAGGTTCGTTAGATACCCTTTGTCAAATGTTATTACTGTTTAACGGTTTCTTTGTTATCGACAGTGGCAGCGTTTGTGAAATATTTGTAATAACGGAGAGTTCCGATATCTTTAATCCCTTCACGTGCGTTTGAATTTTAGAATCCATTTAGTTTCTGATTGTTTTCTAGATTGCGTTGTTGGAAATGCATGTTCTAATAAGATGCATTTGAGGTGTGTAAGGTTGTGTGATAAGGTGTTAAAATGAAGTGCTATTGTACTATGCGGGGATTTGAGATTTATAGTGGATTTGTGGTTATTTAGTCTTAGTCTAAAGGGTGTTGATGTTTCTCCCACATATCCACTATTTCTACATTGTGTGCAGTATATATAGTATATAATGTTAGCGCTATCGCATGTTAGGTTTGGCGGATGGATTGTTATATATATATATATATATATTGGGCAGGTGGTCATATAGCTGCTTCCTGGTAGAGCATTGTTTCCACAATTTGTTCAAGATCGCATGCAGTATTCTTGTGCACCTCCCATAGAAACCATCCGAGTAAGATGGGCAAGACATGCTAGACACTGCTGGGGAAGTAAGGATTAAATAACCGACATCCACCAGTGGAAACCTCCACATGGACTTACCAATTCGGGTCTTCCACCAAAGACCTACATAGCTCCCCTGCGGATACTAGATGCTTCTCGAACCTCCCGTTGACAATTAATGATAGTGATGGTTAGCGAAAGATTGTCATGGATATCCCTGCTGCTTAAAAGGAATTACAGGTTTCGTAGGGTGCTCTTATTCTACCGGTGGTCGGCAATTATTTTGGATGAAAGAAGACAAACAACACAATGGAATTAAAACACTTGTATTATAAAGTTACAAAAATTGCGGCAAATTTGTTGGTTTTGCTACAAAACTTATCTCGAGATATGAAATTAATAATTCGTTGGTGAGTCGATGCTAGAGGGGAATTCTACTCACCGTCGTGGGAGAGTACTCGTCCGATAAGTAAAAGTGTAGGGAGTGCTTTTTTGAAGCGACTCGCCTGGTTAACTGCCCTTTCAGTGGGCAGTGGATGTAGCACTTGTTAAGGTGACTCCTCATGTCTACAGCCTTCAGATCAGTGACGGGGTTTGGTTTTGCCGCCAACATCCGATGTTGGCGATTCGCCCCCTACCGACAGGAGAAGATTATTCTACTATCGGTTTTCCGATATGCTGGCACAACATGATGATGATGGCAATGCTAATAATTGTCTTATTTTGCTTTTCCATATTTAGATTGAATATTATTCAATAATTACAACATCATATATTAACAATGTGATGGTTTAATGTATTAAAATAACGAAGAGTCTAACATTCGTTACTACTTTTAATTACAATAAAATCATCATCTTAATATTTTTTTTCACATACTATATTCGGGAGTTCAGGAGGTATGCTAACACATCGAATGTGGAGATGTCTCCAACCTGTTAATAACTTATAAACTTTTAATAACTTATAAACTGTTAATAACTTATAAACTTTTAATAACTTATAAACTGTTAATAACTTATAACATTTTTTGGAGTTCACATCTAGGTCAATGTTACTTGCTCTCTCCTGCAGGGTATGTTACAGTGGTTCGGCTTGTGCAGGTGTATTTGCAAGAAGCACCAGCTGACAAATATGTACTCCTATACTTTTGAATGAACTATCAGAGAAAAATACTTTGTGTAGAGTCATATAAACTGCATTTATGAAATAGTGAACTTTACAACTGAACATATGAAATATCAAAAGATCAGAAGGACAGCAATGTCAAGAAAAGCTTTAAATTAACGAACTCCTACACTTCCAGACTGGAAGTCCTTTTCTTATTTGGACTTATACATACATATAGAGACCCATACATATGGCGACTTCTAAACAGGTATATTCATATTCTATGAGAGAGAGAGAGAGAGAGAGAGAGAGAGAGAGAGAGAGAGAGAGAGAGAGAGAGAGAGAGGAGAGAGAGAGACTTGCCAAGTAAATACTTACACTTATTCTTGTACACACTGCTTTTGCGTTTCTCCTCGGTGCCTACTTGAAAAGCGAGCGGGAATCTGTCTGAAGTAATCTATAATGATCTATTAGAGCTGCCCATTCATAATCTTGACGTTAATTAATTATCCCCATGATACTTGACGGGAAATTGAAAGACAGACCTCGCCAGTGAATGTATCAGTAATTAGAGGCAGTAATTGACATTTGATGAGAAAGCGTAGAAAGAAAGGGGTCTATGTGTGCGAGGGAGTGGGCTTCTTCTGCAAGGGGGTTGGGATTCGGGTCGGGTCTGGGATGCCGAGTTCATCATCTCGTTGTATCGCGTCTGCTTTCGGAAAAGAATTAGCCAGGAAGTTCAAGCATGGTCTGCTTCCTGTCATACAGATTTTTTCTATTGTAAGTAAGAGTAGTAGTAAATAAAGTTTGCTGATTGACCTATTGTCTGTATCAGCCGGACAGTGAGGGAGTCTATCCTTTTTTCACCTGCACTAGTCCAGGTATATTGTTTTTTTTGCTGACGTGTGCCGCCACACACGTCATCAAGAACTAGGATTTCGAATATCCTTAAAATTGTGTAAGAAAACATTGCATTACCAACCGTGAAATGATTTTGAAGATGTTGATTTTGGCTTGTAGTTACTTAAACACAAGGCCGACAATAGTCTGTCCTATATGTATATATACATGAGGAGTGAAGGATTGAATATATCCGACAAACTGTGGTTGAGAAATAGAGGAAAATGTGGATATATATATTTACCAACCCCTCCGCACGAGCAGGATGCGACACAAGGTCAATTTCTTAAGCGGAGTTCAGCAGGTTTGAATTCAGAGTTTTCCTTCTTCTAGACCGGTTGCCTAACCAAGGTTAAAGAGCCCAGTTCCTCCTACTATCTACCCATAGCTGGAGGGAGAGTAGGATTCATATCTTTTCCAAGGGTATTAGCGCTAAATGAAATGCAATTACCACGTCCAGGATTTGAACTCGGGGCGACGAGTCCATTTCCCATGACTTTAACCATTACACCACGCGTGGAAAATGTGGATATAACAACAAAAACGACTAAATTAAATTGATATTTCGCCTCATTATTGGTTGAAGCTGTCTCAAAATGCATTGCTTGTACATTTTGATTTTATAGTGGAGTTATTGGTGTGTAGTCTAGAGGAATGAGAGGAAATTCGGCTGGGCTTAGTAAGTGTGGAATGGTATTTTTTTATTTTTATGGGGTCATTCAGTTGACTTTGGAGAGAATTTGATGTTTAGAAAGTGGGTCAAATGTGTGATGTCAAATGTGTACCAAGGGGCCGGGGATATTTTTGTTTGAAAATATATTAGAGAAATCTTTAAAGATTGTGTTGAGATAAACGCATTTACTTTCTACTTTTTTATATTAAATGGATGAGGGTAGGAACATAAAAAATCACCCCTCTTCTCTTACTCTCCCTCTATCCTTTGATTGGTTTTTAACCTCATATTTTTTTATTTGTTTAACCCACAGAAGTGACCCTAATTTTTACTATCACCCCGGCTTAGGATGGACTTGGGGATAATGTCAATGAAGCGGCAGACTCACACTGACTAGACCTACAGAATTAGAATTACACTAGATGAATATCCATGAAAACAATACGGTAGGGACAATTTTATAGGTTGTATAAGAGGCCAGTTTGTCCATAGCTTGAGGGAGAGTAGTTGGATTCATGCCTTTCCCAAAGATATTAGCACCATGTTAATTGCAAACAACCTCATATATATATATATATATATATATATATATATATATATATATATATGTTGTGGATTTTGCAACGGATACAAATACTAACATTCACCTCAAATATATATATATAGATATAGATATATACCAAACCCTCCGCACAAACAGGATGTGACACAAGGTCAAAGTTTAAAAGGTTTGAATTAAGAGTTTTTCTTCTCCTAGACTGACTACTTAGCCGTGGTTAGAAAGCACAGTTTGACCTACTATTTACCTATAACAGGATTTGAACTCGTGTCGACGAGGCAATTTCCTACGACTCTAAACATCATACGACGCACATGCTACAACCATATATATATATATATATATATATATATATATATATATATGTCTGTCTGCCTGTCGTTCTGTCTGTCTGTCTGTCTTTATATTTGTGTGTGCCTTATGTGCATCAGTGCCGAACGATTTCTTAACGGCATATCATTTGATTGATTTTCCTTTAAAATTAACAAATTTGAAAACAATTTTAATTAGTTCGTTTCTATTTCTCTAAAGAAAATTAATCGATAGAAGTTAATGAACTTTTGCATAATTAATAAAATGGCGAATGGGAAATAAGAATGGAAGTGTTCATCGGTTTAAAAGCAATATTTTCGCGGGGTCTAATTTGCTCTTAAGACCTTTTGGGCTGAGGATTTCTACTCATAATATCCATCGATGATCCGGGTCTTCTAATACTGTGACGATAATTCATTATTTTTGGTCCTCTCAATATTCTCTATTATAGTAAATGTAGTGTTAAATAATGAGATGTGAAAAAGCCCATTCACACGTCATCCTTATTTCTAGTTAATTTCTACTATTATATAACATATAACTTAATTTTCTTTCCATATCTCATTATATTACAATAATTCCCGTTTTATTTTATTAATGCAAGTCGTCCAAATAAACAGAATACTTAATATGGAAATCCATTAAATTTGCTAATTGAACGGAGTTATTCCCCTTAGCTTATTTATATTTTTCTCTTATTGTCTCATACCACAGTCGGTAATTTGGTCCCTGGTGACCCAAAAGAATTTCAGGGTAAATATTAATCTTATTAAAATGGAGAATATGTATCTGTGTGTACCGAAACTACATCGCCACCAAGGTCACAATCACCATAGTTATTTACAATATATTCTCACTTGATACCGGCCCTCGCCAACTCAGCGTCTGAGTAGCGCAGGGATCTGTGTGTTAAAGTAAGGAGCTGATGGTAGGTGTAGCTGTAAGGACAGTCTCTCCTGTCTGAGGGTTTTGGTGAATCATCCGTGTCAGGAACGCTATTTTGTTCACGTGACACAGGAACACAAGGAGAGAACGCTCTTCTTCCAATGCACTGAACAAGCCTGGACGTGCTTGTCATCTCTCTCCAGCAGACACCTACGGTGCTCACCAGACGCTATAGCCTCTACTTACAGTAAGTGGTTACCACTTTGTCTATTAACACTATTGTGTATGTTTGGACACTTGTGACATTAAATAGCCTGGGGAACTTTGTTCCCCTAATATGTTATAATAAAGTTATATAAATGTAACTAACGCGTTTGTTGTTTTCCTAAGTATTCTGCATTGGGTACTTATCCTTTAAGTAGCTCACTGTTTTATAAGAACCAGAGTTAACACTCTGTGAACCTCTTATATAGCGTTCCACCTCATACGCAAAAAGAAATCTCCTTGGTCTATCGCTAATGAAAAGGAGATAGACTCCCTCGCTGTTTGGCTGATACTGACTTTAGACCGCCCCGCCGACTTTGCTTACTTATTATATAACAACTATTGTATTAATCCTAATTAGCATCTTACTTATAAACAATGTCTTTATAAAGATGTTTTGAGATGGAAAATATGCTTTCAATTACCGATGCCAGGTATTTATGTCTAATTCAACACGACTTCATTTTGTTCGTGAATATTATCGAGTTTTATGAAATAATTATCTCGTAATAAAAATCACTCTTTAAGAAACTATAAGTGTTTTGAAAACAAAGCAAGATCAGATTTATGTTAAGTTCTGATTAAGAGCCAATAATCCT
Source organism: Doryteuthis pealeii (assembly GCA_023376005.1). Lineage (NCBI taxonomy): Eukaryota > Metazoa > Mollusca > Cephalopoda > Myopsida > Loliginidae > Doryteuthis > Doryteuthis pealeii. The sequence goes on from CM042141.1 coordinate 137,268,899, forward strand.
GTTCACAATCGACCTCAACGATAAATATGAGTGACGTTAATGTTCATGACAATGGCAAACTTCCCATATAAAATATTTAAATAAATAAAAACAAAAGCATGTAATATCGATAAATAAAGTAATAATTATGAGAAATAAAATCATATTTATAATTTATTGATTCCAGACAGAGATCACGCACTCAAGTAAACTGAAGCCAATGCAAACGAGTGAGAGAAAGTAGAGGAAGTGCAGACATGTGACTGACATGTAAATAATATTGGGACTGGTGAGACACTCTTGGCAGCTACTGAATAACAAGGTGAGTACATTAAACTGTTAGGACTTAATGGTTTACCAAATGTATTTCCGTTTCGTTTTGTTCTTCTTTTCCATTTTTCTAATGCAAGTTTGAGATTAAACTTCCAAATAATACCCATCACAAAACCAATGTCAGTAGTGACGGATGGTGAGTAGAGAGTCAAAGGAACCCGTGCTGTTGAGACATGTTGATGATTAAGCCTTTTAATATTAGTTTGATTGCTTGTTTGTTTTGTTTTACGGCATATCAACGTTTATTGATTTAATGCCCACAAAAATGCTCTGAAATAAATTCATTCTGGATGGGTACTCGATTTTTTAAAACATATTTTCTATTTTACCCATTGATTGGACACTAATAGGTATTACCGTTCCGGGTAAGAGTGGACCTGGGAGTAATGATTTTGTAGGAGGACTCTACATTCCCCGAGTTCCAGAACTGGTACTTTACCATCAGATAGAATTTAACGTCATAATCAGGACATTAAGACACCCAGCCACCGTTTTCTAGCACATATATGATAAAAAAGGTTAGGGCTTAACATCAGGGCAATAGGGCAGAGACAATCTTATTGAGGCTGGGGCTTGATGTGACCAGACAATTGATCAGAGGGGTTTAATATTAGCATCTGAGGATTTTCCTAAGCCCAACTTCTTTAATACTTCATTAAGTTTTTCTATTATGAAAACTCCAAGTTTCATATCTAGTTGTCTATCTATGATCTTTTGGGTTTTATTTTCTATGATTTTAGGGGGGTTCCCCAATAGTATCTGGAAGTGGTCTTTCTATCTTTTTGGCTGGTTGCCTTTAGCTTAGATCTAGAGGTACTTTTCCTACCACTGATTTCATTTACTGTTTGCCATGCTAATCGGGACAGTCTATCCTCTACTGATTGTCTTATGTTATTTATCTGTACTTGGATGTATTCTATTTGTTCTTTTTTGTATGTTTCGATTAGGTTTATCTGTGCTTTCTTAAGGTTGTGTAGATTGGTGCTAGTTGGGTTTGTTTTATTATGTTGAGCTGCTTTTTTTAAAAATTGTTTCTCTTTTCTCTAACTGCTTCTGTCTCCCATGGGACAGAGTGCTTGGCTCTTTCTCTGGTCGGTACGCACTCAGCTGCTGCTTCTAGGTGTGCATTGACAGAGTTTTCGTATTCCTCATTTGTAGTGTAGCTTTCAGTTGCTACTTGGAGAATATCGAATTTGTTTCTTACTGTCACAGTGTAGCGATTGCATATATCCCTGTTGGCAAGTGTCGACCAGTCGTATCGTACAGACTTATTAGTTCGTTTTTTGTTTCTACGTAGGCTAAGTCGTAATTTTGCTGTGACTATTCTGTGATCGGAGGATACTCCTACTAAATTAACACTCAGACCAAAACAAATGACTAATAACTGAATGTTTGAGGAGGACACTCTTGAGATGCAGTTTGTCCTCACTGGCGTGTACTTGTGTTAAATAAAAAAGAAAGAAACAAGAACATCTTGTGTTCGTTATTATAAACTATCAACAGCGCAAGACAAGGCATCCCAGAAGATCTCAATAAATTTCCAGAGTCCAATAACAGATGAAATGCCAGCCTATTGATAAATGCATGCTACCAGGAACTCTGATCCAAATAAGTACATAAGCTAAATATTATTTGATTAGACGCCACATCACATACCGAAAATAAGGACCGTACACACACACACACACACACACACACACACACACACACACACACACACAAACACATACACACACACCAAACATAGGGAGATTTACGTACAAATTTATTTATTTCAATCTAGCCTTCATTGTTGCACATGCAACAACTTAAATAAGGATAATAATCAGTATTTCTTTTACCAGTTTTGACTCATTCTGTTATGATTCTATAGATTTCTTTGTGATGAAGATGTTATTCATTGTATTTCAATTGGCCGTATTTATGAGAAATTCTCTTGAAGTTTTCAGGAAATTGAAATAAATTACATTGAATTGAGTCAATGTTTATTAACCAAAGGCGAATCATGAAAAACAACTTAGCCTCGTTTTGGTGTCAGCGTCTGTGAATTGCTTATGACGTTCTCAATGGGTGTGTATGTAAGTATTTAAAAAACAATAACAAAATAAGTAAGAAATAATGAGTAATTATTGGGTATGTGCAAATATTTAATCCTCAGCATGTATGAGTGTATGCGTGAGTAAATGTCTATATATTATTGTGTAAGAGAGATAGAATGGTTATATATGTATATATATATATATATATATATATATATATATATATAGAGAGAGAGAGAGAGAGAGAGAGAGAGAAAGAGACAGACAGAGACAGAGACAGAGAGAGACACAGGGAGAGAGAGAAAGAGAACGAGAGACAGAGGCAGACAGACAGAGACAGAGAGTGAGAGACAGAGAGTGAGAGACAGAGAGTGAGAGACTGAGAGGGACAGACAGACACAGAGAGAGAGGGGGGAGAGAGGAGAGAGGATAGGAGGAGAAGTAGAGGGAAGAGTAGGGGGAGAGCAAGGGCCATTTGTTAGATAATAGTTGTTAACGTGCAAGAGAGATAGAATGTTAATACACACACACACACACACACACGCACACGAGCACACATACACACACATACACACGCGCGCGCACACACACACACACATATATATATATATATATATATATATATATATATATATATATATAGAGAGAGAGAGAGAGAGAGAGAGATTTAAAAATAGTATAGGGTGGCCAAGAAGTCACTAATTAGCGCTATGGGAAATGCAAAGAGCATTATCCAAAATTTGAATAAGTCTCGACGTGTCTATTTCCTATCTTACACCCATGACCTTATGGCAAACTATGTATATTGTGTAATGGATTTCCTATCTTACGTAATTCTATAATCGAAAATATATGATATCTTTTCCCTCCGTGACTTCTTGGCCACCCTGTATATATTATTGTGTAAGAGAGAATGTTAATATATATAATATATATATATATATATATATATATATATATATATATATATATATATATATATATATATATATAAAGTGAGAGACAGAGACAGAGACATAGAGACAGAGAGAGAAAGAGAGGGTGAGAGAGATGTGGAAGAGAGTCATTTAATAAATAGATATGTTGTAAACAAATATTAACCAAACAATCTAGCATAGATGAATGACATAGAGAAAAAACACAGGGAAGAAATAATGAGTAATTATTGGATATGTGCAAATATTACTAACGCTCTTTAATTTATCAGCAGTATGTGTGGGTGTATGTTGCCGTGTCTGTGTATATGTTATAGTGTAGAATAGAGAGAGTGTTAAATATATATATATATATATATATATATATATATATATATATATATATTATATATCATCATCATGTCGCACATGCAGCAGGGTATCCATCACAATCTTTCGTTAACCTTCCCTATCATTCATTGCACCTAGGAGCTCCTCTGTGGAGCAACCGGCATCTTTGCATAGCTGGTCAATGTAGGTCCTTACTGGGCGCCCCACACTTGCATGTCCATGTGTTGGCTTCCACAGGAGAACGTCGCTTATGAGTTCATCCCTGCTTCTCCAGCAGTGTCCTGCATGCCTTGTCCATCTCACTCGGATAGTTTGTGAGATGGGGGCAGGTGACCGTACAGCTGTTTACTGGTGGGTGCTGTTAGAGAGAGAGAGAGAAAGAGAGAGAAAGAGAGATAGATAGATAGAGATAGAGAGAGAGAGAGAGAGAGAGAGAGAGAGAGAGAGAGAGAGAGAGAGAGAGAGAGAGAATTTAATAAATGTGCGAGTGAATGTTTTCGTGTCTGTCTACATGTCATTTGTAAAGAGAATGTTCTTTAAAAAAATATAGATACAAAAATACATGAGTAAATATGATAATTATTGGATTTTTACAAAATAAGGAGCTGGAATTTCAAGGAAAAATAATACCATTTAGACCACGGCAGCGCTGAATATACTAGTGCGGAATCGCTATATCCCCCTCTCTATCTCTCTGTCTGTCTTTTTCTCTCAGTCTCTCTCCCCCTTCTCTCTGACTATCTGTCTGTTTGTCAGTCTGTCATCTTATGTCTGTGTACTGTATTGGTGAACATTTATTGACGGGTTTGTTACCCATGGATGATTTGGTTTGATTTCTTTCTTTAAAGGCATATGAACCTTCCTTGGGTATTTAATGCCAAAGTCATCCTAATTTATTATTTTCTACCATATCGTATTATATAGGGCCGGGTTAGCTCAGTCGGTAGAACGTTGGGCTAGAAACCACAAGATTCCTAGTTCGATACCGGTCCTCGCCAACTCAGCGTATGAGTAGCACAGGGATCTGTGTGGTAAAGTAAGGAGCTGATGGTAGGTGTGGCGCTCCACCTCAGATGCTAAAAACAATCTCCTTGGTCTAGCGCTGTTGAAAAGGGGATAGACTCCCTCGCTGACCGGCTGATACCGACTTTAAGCCGCCCCGTCGACTTTACTTACTTACCATATCATTTAATAAATAGGTATGTTGTAAACAAATATTAAGAATCTAGCATAGGTGAATGACATAGAGAGAAAAAAAAAACACAGGGAAGAAATAATGAGTAATTATTGGATATGTGCAAATATTACTACCGCTCTTTAATCTATCAGCAGTATGTGTGGGTGATTGTTGCCGTGTCTGTGTATATGTTATAGTGTAGAATAGAGAGAGTGTTAATATATATATATATATATATATATATATATATATATATAATATATATAATATATTTAGCCATTGCCACTGAGATTCCCTCAGCTTTTTGATGAAAGATTATTTTACAACCTTTTTCCCAAAGAACAACTCAATAGAAAATACTTCTCTCTTCTCTCTCTCTCTCTCTCTCTTCTCTCTCTCTCTCTCTCTCTCTCTCTCTCTCTCTCTGTCACTGTCGCTGTCGCTTTCTCAGTCTGTATGTCTATATGTCTGTATGTCTCTTTCTGTCACTCTCCGTCGACGACGTATGACATAATTCGTTGGTAGCCTACGAATTCTGTCTCCCTTTATCCCCCTCTTTCACCCCTCTATTTTCATATGTTTTTTTTTAATATCTATATGTACTTTCATATGTTGGTCTGCATGTTGTACTCTCATGTTTATTTATGTGTATGTATGTGCGTTTATGTATGTGCATGTTTCGTATATGCATTCTGAAGACCCTCGTATGAAGTTACACGTGTATGTGTATTTATGTGTGTATATGTACTCATGTACGATATATATATATATAATATATATTATATATATATATATATATAAACATGTGAGAAATATGAGGAGGTTAATCCGACAATTATGTGGAGAAAAGTAGACAATATTATAGACAGATACACAGAAAGATAGATACTACTGAATAAAAATAGACAAATAGATGAACAGCAAGATTTAAAAAAAAACCAAAAAAAATAAAACAAAAAAAACCTCACACATATACAACTAATGACAAATCCAGCTCCCAAACCACATCTTATATAATGGAGATGCTGTGTTTGTCTGTCTGAAGCGAAACTAAATCACTACTCAAGTCATAATTCCTTAGTTATTGTGTCACATTCACCATGAATTTATGTTTATTTAAACCTCAGTTATTGATAAAATTGTTATACCTTATTTATACTTTTGACTTTATCTACATTCTAATAACATGCAATTGTATTTTATATATGCAACAAAATAGCGGGTTACAGTGTGAACAGGAAAGCTAATTTGCATATTGATATTAAAAGTTTAATTTTATTAAATATGCGCTTGTATATTGATTTCTAATTGTTTGTTTTTTCTTAAAGAATATGAGCAAAAAACTCGGGATAAATCTTAAAAGAAATCAATTAACAAGAGAAATAACTGTAATCTTATTCTTTACTTCCTAATTTAACTAAATACTTAAATTAGGAAAATTCAGCATAAAAGGAGGGAGTGATGAAAAATGATGGAAGACTTAGTTCAAAGTTGTTCTATTTCTTCGATTATACCCACTCTGTTTCAAATCATTTTATTTGGATTTTTATTAGTTTCAAAAGTATTTCAAATTTAACATATTTCATTACATTAAAATTCAAATACTTGCACCCGGAGGGTGCATATATTTGCTAGTATTATAAAAAGACAATTAAAACAGACATACACACATACACATACTCATTCATCTTGACCCATCCCCATCATCCAACATTCTGACCACACCTGCATCACCTATAAACACTCCCCATCTAGAGAGAAGATATCCACTACTACCTCCAACCACCCCTGCCCCTACTGACAACCTACTGTTTACCATTTTGAAATGTCCTTCATTGAAGCAAGAATTATATTCGAGTCCTGAAGAAGGTCTAAATGACCGAAAACGTTGCTCGTTGACAATAAACATCCAGTTTCCATAACATCCCGTGTTGTCTACTTTTCCACACACCACACACACACACACACACACACACACAAACATAATATATATTATATATATATAATAATATATATATATCCTTCAACAACGTACTTATAAATCTATGATAACCACTGATATTCGGTTAACGTAGTGATATAAGCCAAACGGGAATGGAGAGGGATTATATCTCATGCTCAGAGTGTGAAATACAATGAACATAATATTAGTTATTTATTAGATGCATTCGTACTTATTCGTATAGAATGATGTTACCTCGGGGAAGGTTCGAAAAGAATTAAATGAAGACAGTCAACAAAATGCACCGCGGCCAAAATTTATAGCCTCCCTATACGGACTTGATCAAGTGAATAATACGGACAGAGCGATCTTTTCTGAGCATTTCCAGATGGCCATAGAAAAATCTTCCGTGTCTTGCATTTCGCATCGGACGGATTTAGCGGCCATGGGAGAGGATGCGGTTATGACTACTTAAAATGTCACATGAACGATTCGATCCAGCGTTTCGGTTCCTCTGGGCAAAATGAGAGAGTATCAAGTGTTACTGAATATTTGGCACACATTATCTTGAATTTAATACGGCTCTGTTTTGAAAAGGAGGGGAAGGAAATCTGCAAGTTTCGGAAGAGTGACTGAGTTGGTGGAAGGCAAACTGATATCCGAGGCAGTTGCGTGAATCGGTGCTTAGAGCAGGCTTTGTGTAGATGTACAGCTGCTAATGCAGGAGGGTGGTAGACATGACTTACCCCAGGGTATGTTACCCGCTAAAAAATTTTTTTTCTAAATACAGTTTAGATTAGGATAGATTTATTAACACACATGGAATTACAAAATTATTAATACACAACGTTAGAGAACATTTTTGTTTAAATAAATCATATATATATATATATATATATATATATATATATATATATATATATATATATATATATATATACGCTCCCAATTTCGGTAGAGCACTCTATTTAGGAGGTATATAATTGCAGATTCACCGTATTCGGCTCAGCCAAATCTCACTTTGTTTACAAAGTTTGAGAACTCTAGGTGAAGGTCATTTGCCCTTATAAATATAGCGATTAAATAGCCTGCTATACTTGGCGACTGACTGTGGATGTGTGGGTAAGAGGCTTGGCGAGCGTAAGTTCGATCGGTTCTCGAACCCAGCCAGAGGCAGCTGCTAAAAATTGTATAACTATACTGATGAGAGGTGATACCTCGAAACACGTGTCTATAGTTTACCATATATATATATATATATATCGTTTAAGTTTTCGCGTATGCTTCTAAATTATTTAGTTAAAAATTAATGGTAAAATGAATGAATAGATGAAACAAAAATGAATGAAATGAGGGGTATGAATGAAAAATCCTTTCCAAGGGACCCCTCTCAAAAATATTAAAACGCTTTTTGAGAGTGGGGTCCCTGATAGAAAGTTTTTCTCATCTATTATTAGACTCCTTTGAAGCATCAAGTTAATATAATTATTCTATAAGTTATTAGAGAAGATAAAATCTGTTTGTTACCTTTGTAATATCTGTTGAGAATGGGTTTGAATACATACACACACACACACACACACACACATATATATATATATGTGTGTGTGTTTGTGTGTGTGTGTGTGTGTGTTATAGAAAATAAAAATAAGGTTATTGTTTTTCAAGCATGAATGGATGGTGAATGTTAGTGTTAAAATAGACTAATATTCACGAAATACACTTGGCATACAAATTGTGTCCGGATTAATAGTGTAGATGATAATGTAAGTAAAAAGCAAAGTCGTCGGTGCGGCCTAATGTCGGTATCAGCCAATCAGCGAGGGAGTCTATCCCCTTTTAACTAGTGCTAGACCAAGGAGAATGTTTTTTGCACCTGCGGTGGAGCGCCACGCCTACCATCTGCTCCTTACTTTACCCCACAGATATATGTACTACTCATACGCTGAGTTTGCGGGGGCCGATATCGAACTAGGAACCTTGTGGCTTCTAGTCGAACACTCTACCGACTGAGCTCATATGATACTGTACTATGGATATATTTATACTTATTGTTGTTAGCTTATTAAGCCAGTAAAATCGCTTGATGTAAAATGTATTGGTTTTTTATTGGAAGATGGTTTGAATATTTAAAGATATTTAGAAAATTGCTAAGTTACACAGTAACATTTTAACTAAAAAGAAATTGGATAATCTTTAGATTGTGACGAGTAATTAATTGGTTCAATTTTCTGTATGTTGAGTATTGAGAGGGGATACTTAAGGGGTGATTTGTATGATTTGGAGTTTTTTGGGGGAAAATGCAGTGAAAGGGTCATTGGGGATGCAATTAAACTAACCAACAAAACTTTTTTGTTTGTTTTGCTTCCTTGGGTATCTCTACTTTTTTCTCTCATAATGCATCAATCTTCAACAAAATATATTTGCTGTTAATATAATATCCTTAAATAGATTAAATTCTATTAAGTAATTCATCCTTTATTTGGATTTATAAACTGTTTGGTAACCAAAGAAGAATTATTGTATTCTGTCACTGCGCATGCGTGTATTAAGTAATTAAGACTTACTCAAATATAGTGAATCAACTAGTGTCTTACTAGTTTATCTATAAGAATAAGGTATCGAGCACAATGCACTATAACTGGTCATTTTGAAGGATATAAGACAGTTATAATCTTGTTTTTAAATAAACGGAGTAGTTTTCCCTTGTTTATCAAACATACTTTCATTCTAGAGCCTAAACACACACACACACACACACACATGTGCACACACATATATATGTATATATATATATAAATAAATTGAGTTCTGCCGATGAGGCTTAGCATATGCTGACTGTATGACCTGCAAGAATGTCCTCTGTATGACAATCACTTTCACATGAATGTAAAACTTCAGTTCTGGAGATTTAAATGTAATGTGGCCATTACGCACAGGTCAACTCTGATCCGGAGTGCTTGTAACAGTTAGAGTCTTCTTGTTGGGTCAAAGATCAAATTTTGATGTGTCGAAAAAACCTGTTAAGAAACAAATATACAAAAATGAATCTACAATGAACGCGATACTCTAACCTCTTGGCATGACAGGCCGTATAAAATCAATCATTTAAGCAAATTCAAATTGTAGGATATGACATAAGGTCGCAAGTATGGGGTATCCAGCGAGGACCAAACTTGGTATTCAGTAGTAATGGATCTGCGAGAATACTTTACTAACCATTACACAACGATTAGGCTTCTTGAAAAAGAAAACTAATATGGCTTATATAAGATGAATAGTAGGCATTTAACCAACCCGTTTGTTACAGGGAGGGTGTGACACGAGGTCGAAAGTACCGGCCATCCAACAAAAGATCTAACTTGCTATTCAGTAGTAATATTTTTTCTTACGTTGGATTTGATTGGGCATGAAGCCGTTAGTATGGGGCATTCAGTGAGGATCAAACTCACTATTCTGTAGCAATGACTAGCTTGCAGACTGGATTGAAGACTAAGCTTGTAGTCGACCTTGATTTTATCACTTTATGGAGGCGCGTGGTATAATGGTTAAAGTTGTGGGAAATAGACTCGTCAACCCGAGTTCAAATCTTAGACAAGGTTTTTGCATTTGACATAGCGCTAGTACCCTTGGGAGACGTATGAATTCAAATATTCTCCCTCCAGCTATGGGGAAATAGTAGGGCAGAATGGGCTTTTTAACTTTGGATAGGTTATCAGTCTAAGAGAAGGAAAACTCTGAATCTGAAAAACCTGAGGTCAGTCATTGATTATGTTTGTGGCATTCCTTGTGCACCAATTCTTTTCTATCGACTGTGCCAAAAATGTGGATGCTCCAGCACAAGCCTTCACCACTATAAACAAAACACTGCGTGGGTTTTTCATTGGATAAAATCTCATGCGTGGAAATCGACGAGAGAGTCCATTTATCACTGTATTGTATGCGTCCTAATGCGTGAGACTTCAGCTTGGAAAAATTAGATATATTTCTTTTTTTTTTCTAATGAAAGTATTCTGGCAAAGGACAACGCAGAATCTGTGGTGTCAGATATTTCAATTGTCTCAGATTTATCCTTGAAAGATGCGTGTTGTGGGTATTCCAAAGTCTTTTCCCAACAAATTCATCAAATGATATTTGTGATTAAAACCATTCAAGCAACATTTCGCGCCAAACAATTTTCTAATATCAGTTGTAATCCAGACGTGTGCCTCGTAACGCTTTATGTATTCATTAAGAAAATATGTTTGCTTTCCATCAATGAAGGTGTCGTATAACTGAACAATCAAAACGACGATCATGTTTACTTCTGTTCTAATCGAATTCTCTGTTGATAACATCAACAAACAGAAATATCAGATGCACAGTGACATTATGAAACGTCCGTGCAAATTCATTCGTCTGTTATAATATAAGGGAAATCCGGACATTAAATCACAAACAAATCTATATATCAACACACGTGTTTCTTAATTGTAGGCACTTGCGATAATAGATACAGTCGTAGGAAATGGACTCGTCAACGCGAGTTCAAATCCTGGACGAGGCTGTTTGATTTTCACATTACGTTATTACTCTTGGAAAGGTATGCATCGAACTATTCTGCATCCAGCTAAGGGTAAATAGTAGTGCAGAATTTGTTCTTTAACCATTAGGTAACCAACTTAGATATATTTGGAATTGTGTTTTTTGTACTCAAATCAATGTAAATGTTTTACGACCCCCGTTTAAGAAAGATTATCATATTTTTTTAACATATTGAACTATTAGAAATATCTCACAATTAAACATATCAATTATTGTAATAATTAAATTATCATACTGTGCTATATCAACGGGCCCTGCGATTATGCATTAGTGTACCACCGTTATCATCTTGCAACAAACTCTGGTTAAAAATCAGATCGTCTAAATCGTCCAAAACGAAATGCAAAAATGTAAATCCTGATTATCTGATGTTGCTAATCCACCGAATTCTTATTTCTCATGAACGCCGTCATCTTAGCTAAATAATGTACCATACCGTTTCATTATAAAGAAAGAAAGGGAGAAAAAACGACATGCTACACAGAAAAAGTATAATAATCCATTCATTTATAGTAATGAGAAAAATCTGGACATCGCAAACAAATCTATATATTAATACTCATGTTCCTAAATTGTATCACCGTTATTTAGCGCTAGACCAAGTATATAGTTTTGGCATCTGAGTTTGAAAGCCACACATGCCATCAGCTCCTGACTTTACCGCACACATCCCTGTGCTACTTATTCGCTGAGCTGGCGAGGGCCGGTATAGAACTAGGAAACTTGCGTTACATGGTCGGAAGCTCTACCGAGCGAGAATTATATATATATATATATATATATAATATATATATATATATATATATATATATATATATATATATATATTTGGTTTGGTGGTTGTTTTGAAGGCTATCACAATGCAAGTGTAAAGAAAAATAAGGTAACTATGGTGTTGTTTGTTAACCTGTAATTTCTTATTCTTAATATTTAGAAATAAAATCTCTTCGAAAGAAGATTTTTGAAACTGAAGATGTTGCTAGCAACCGTCCATTTAGGTTTATGTCTCATCATTTTCTGCGTACGTGTGTGGGGGTGGTGGTGTTTATATGCGTGTGTGTGTACGTGTGCGTGTGCGTGTTTGTTTGTGTGTGTGTGTGCATGTGTGTGTTTGTTTGTGTGTGTGTGTCTGTTAAAGAATGTCTGATTATCATTCCAGGTTTGGCGTACTCTTTGTGTGTGTGTGTGTGTGTGTGTGTGTGTGTGTGTGTGTACCCTATCTCTATCATGAATGGCTTCCACATACAGAGCCTGTGTCACTGAAGATAATTCTAGATATTTTTTTATATATGCACATGTTTGCGTCTGTGTTTCTAGGCAGAGATACCAGGTTTTAGCTCGTATATCTACGAGCAAAGTTGATACCCATAGAATTGCTTTCTAGCATGATTAGTTTCTGTAGACTTTTGAAAACACAACTTGCTAATCATATTCTCCTTCTGTTGAAAACAACTGTTAAGATTTTCCAAAGATTTCAATAAAAAAAAGTTTATAATGGAGCAGGTGCTTAAGTGCGAATCATCTTCGCTCTACAACCAGATGCGTGAAATTCAGGCACTTGCTGTCAGCCAACACAGAGACTGATATTCTTTTTTGAAGAAAACGATCGTCTCACCGATTATCCTTGCGAAATCACTGTGTAGCGTTGCGGGGTTGATTGAAAGGACGAAAAGGGATGCAATGGTAACAGTAATAATTACATCTTCTTACGTCTCAATTATTCTGTTGGATGGATATGATTGTTGGGCTTTTCTTTCCGGGATCGGAGTAGCTGGATCTCTCTGTGACCGTTGGTGGGTCTGTTGTTGGGCTGGATGGCATTCTCGTTGTTTCCTCGGGTCTAGAAATCATTTGGAATCTTTTAGGATATCTGGTCTTGAGCTGTTGGTAGTTTTTAATAACAGCTTAAGACGTCATTTTATTTTTTATTTTTTTCTGAGCTCATTTATTTTATCCCAAGTAGAAATTCTGCGGGGAACAGATACTCACCTTGCGTCTGTTCCCTTCAACCACTCAGTCCAGGTAACTCATTATTCTCCCTTTCTCTCACTCTCTTCCTTACCAAATATCCTAGTAACTTTCCACTTATCTATACGTAACATAAATGTTTTGTTTTTTTCATATCATTATATTACAACTGGATTTAGACACGAAAATAACAAACATACCTCCCGTGGTGTAACGAGCTAGATTGGCTGACCACTGTTAGTGAGTTCGCTTCTTACAACAGAGCTAAACATAGGGAATAACTCATAAACAATTAATAAAAGAAGGTTGGTTGGTTAGTTCAATTTTGGGCCAAGTCAACGCTTGGGCTATCTTATTCCAAATACGTTTTTTTGTTCTACTTATTCTTGACTGGATGCCATACGAAGTTTAATGATTTAAGTCTATACTGATATTTCCGTATAGCTGGAGGGGAAATTGCTGGGTGCATGCCTTTCCCGGGGGGTATTAACGTTATGTGGAATTAGATAGATATATTGATGTAAATGAATTGCTAGAGGAAGATATAAATATCCTAAGATAGACAGATAGATATATAGATGTAAAACTAAACAAACAATAGATTATAGATATTAAGCAGAGAACCTCGTCCAGGATTTATAATCAATAAATAACTTGTACAGTTCTTAAGTGGACCATAAGGCTTATTTTATAGATGTTGCATACCCTTCCTCACTGGCACTAAATAATTATAATGTTGCATACCTCTTTCTTTAATTCTATGTCTTGGCCGTCTTTAGTATTCTGATCGTCTTTAGTATTTCTTCATCTTGACTTGGTCTGGTCTAGCGTCTGGAGTTGACTTGGGGGATTTCAGGTCTGGTTTTCTGTTAGGGATTTCTCTTTATCAGAAGCCCCGTGTCATTGTTAGTTTTTAGATAATAAACACAAGACTTCGATTTATTTTGATGTTACTCTATTTTCAATCCCCAACCCAGACATCTGCTAACTAACATAGAGCGCGTGAGTTCCAGTTTTAGACAGGACCTAAAATAGCCGACTGCTCTGCCTGACGTCTAACTGCAAACTGGGGACTCTGAAAAGGTCCCACGTGACTTCACATATTCGGCGGGCTTCTGTAATTTTCCATGGAAGGACCCGGTCATGATATGAAAAGGGTCATCCCCTCAGAATTACAGGGGACTGACGATAAGCTTATGCAACCGCATAGATTATGTAACATAGACAGTACTAATGCAGAATAGTACGCAAGAGATAATATCATTTGGTTACGTATAAAAACATTAGATTTCATTAGATTTCACGGAAATACCTGAAACTTTTGAGATGATAGGTTTAGGTAAGGTTTAGGTTTTGTACTGGGGTTAGGTTTAGTGTTATGATTAGATTAGTTACTGTTAGTTTTAGTGTTAGTTAATGTTATTCATACGTAAAATGCGATTCTAATGATATTATATCTTGCGTGCAATTGTGCATTTAAACCTTATAGACATATTTAGAAAGCGCCAGAAAGCAGAATATGACAAGTGAATAGAAAACGTGTAAGACAGGAAACGTGAAATAGAGATACTTTCATATTTATAGATTGAATATTTCATTGCTTATTCAGTTATATTAAACCTGTCGTTGTTTGTGTTGGGAATTGAAATATTTAATATCGTTTTAAGTGAGACATCCCATGAGATTACATGTTTTTTTCAGGTGAGAGTTTGTTGGGTTGTAAGCTTCTTAAAATGCCAAATACTTTTAAAATACGATCAATCAAATACAATCCTTCAAGCATAATCGGAGATGATAAGTGTTTTCTAAATATTTCAACATTAATTCACATGAGGAAATAAATTAACATAGCTATGTCTGTCAAATGTGATTACATTGTGCACACAATAGTCCAAACAGATAAACATGGAAGTACGGAAACAGTGACGTTCAAATAGTCACAGGAGACATATACACACACAGAGAAACACACGCAAACCCCCCACATATATATATATATATATATATATATATATATATATGTATACATACATATATATATATAGTTTGTACAGAAATAACCTTCTCCAGTTTCCCAATAAGTGACGTTCAAATAGTCACATAGACATACACACACACACACACACACACACACACACACACACATATATATATATATATATATATATATATATATATATATATATATATATATAGTTTGTACAGAAATAACTTTCTCCAGTTTCCCAATAAGGATCTTCAGGGTTATATCCTCTGAATTAATCAATATATTGATGAATTACAGCTAACTGCAGGAGTTCATGATGTAGTTATGACCGTTAAAAATAGATTTGCAGTTAATGGACGCTGGTGCATTATTTTAAAAGTTGAATGAAGTTGTATAAGAGTTAATCATGTCTTGAAGTAAAAAGTTGTATAATCCTTGTCTATGTATCTATCCTCAGATTAGTCCTTTCATCGAGTAAATTTAGGTCAATTTATCAATTTACCAATGCCTTTAGTTAGTAAATTAGATAGGTTTTTGATTAGCCATTTCAGCCACCGCTATTTTGTAAAAGTCTATTAGTCGTGAACTTTAGCTTACCTTATACACCAAAATAATCAAGTATAATAATCTGGATTTAGCTCTATCTCACTCTTTTTATTTATTTTCTTCTTTCATCTTTTCATTATGTTCGATTGAAACAAAATAGCCTTATCGCTTACGCGCGCTCACACCATATATCTATTTTTCCTGCTCTCTTTCTTTCTTTGTTATTATTTTTTTCCGTGTAGCATATCATTTTTATACCCATTGTTTTTTATGATAAAAAGGGAATGGTCAAGTATTTAGCTGAGGTGACGACACTTATAAGAAATAAGATAATCAAGATTTACATTTTTCATTCATTTGGAGGTTTCATTTTTAATCAGGGAGTGTTTCAAGATGATAACAATGGTATTTTAAGGGACACGGGTATCGATATATATATATATATATATATATATATATATATATATATATATAGATATATATATGTGTGTGTGTGTGTGTGTCTGTGTGTGTGTCTGTGTTTGTAAAATTTCATTGCATATTTGAGCACTTGAGATTAGGTATACAATTCATTTTTAGTGCTATAGTGTCTTTATATTCTGCTAAATACTATCGATATACTATAATTTGATTTATATGAAATAAATTTAAATAATGATCAAACGATATTAATGATATTTATCTAATCCCCCATAACGATATATATATATATATATATATATATATATATATATATATATATATATAATTAAGTTGTACCGACAGCACGAATTTGTACGAGTCTCTCTCGTCGCCGTTCCTATATGTCATTAATCTTCCCACGTCGTCCCCCGCATCCAATATTTAAAAAAAATGTATTTTTTAATTGTTGCCCAATACTGTTGTGTGCATGTGTGTGTCCACAGGAGAACGTCACTTATTCGTTCGTCTTTATGTATAAACCATTTATTTAGCTGGATATTTTCAAATATCTTTCGTATCCTAAACCAGTAAATATTCACTGGCTCTTATTGACGGATATAATTTATAACTCATGACATATTTCTAAAAAATTCTCATTTCCCCGGTATCTACGTCCGTTCATATCTCGTAAATCGTTGAAATTCAATTCCTTTCAACCTCTGTGCTACGAATTCCAATAGCCAGAACCAAACTCCCTCAAATATCCCTGCTGTTGTGTGTAATACAAAAGAGAGGCCTACCTGTTTCCTCTTGAATCTACTGACCATCAGTCATCACGCTGTTGAAATATTCACTTATTTTATGCCTGATCCGGAATTGTCAAGAGCTGACCACAGCCTTATGCCCAGTGAAGCGTGCCCCCTGGCTTCCCGTCGGCCCGTAAACATCCAGTGAAGCGTCTACGCTTTAGCCGTGTGCGCTGTTCGTCCCGGCTCTCTTAGGTGACGCATCACAAGACAAGCACAATACACGCTGGATGCAGTATGCATACACAGATAAGGTTAACCAGTCGACTGGCAATATTTAACTAATGCGCAGTGGCGTCGACATTTGCCGTACAATTATAGATTCTTCCGCTGCCCCAAACTTTTCAGGCCTTGGCTATGATCTCGACGATAAAAGCCGCTTAGGTGGTTACTTCCTTCTTCAATGGAACGAAGCAGACCAAAGATAGGGCAGCAGCAAGTTTTCTTGATTTAGCGTAGAGTATTCTCTTCAGTTCATACAAAATACCCAAGGACATGCAGGATATGACACTCGTTCGTAGGTTACTGACACAATGCAGTGGATTCTAATAAGGCAAAAATATGTATGCCTATGAAATAATACAGACACCCGAAAATAAATACTAGTATCTTTGGTTTAACAGGTTTCTTGCTAGATTACCAAAGTTAAGCAGCGAGGAGCTTGTTCAATACTTAATTGGGTGATCACATAAGCAACAGCAGGTACTGTAAGCAATCCTTTGTTAGTCAAAAATTAATTGATTTGGCATTAAATGACCGTAAAACCGACCGACCGACGATCCAATCTTTGGTTTAAAGGAAAATTATATTTTTTTAAAATTTAGTATTATTACTAGTGTACTTATTTGTGGAATAATGCCAACTTACAGAACCTGTGCATATACCACAGTAGGATAATTTAATTATTACAACGTTTATATTTTTTACTTAATAGCTTTTTTGTTTTGTTTTGAATGACCGAGGGGTTTTATTCGATGTCCGAAGATGTTTCTTTCTGTGCGTTTTACAGAGAGTCCTTTCAGTCTTGGAGATTGTTATATATTCTTTACTTTAATTTTATTTGAATCCCCCCCCCCAAAAAAAAATCTCTAGATTTTTTTTCTTTTACTTATTTTCTTATATTAATATATGTTGCATAGTGCTACAAACTAGCCAATAAACTGATACATCCCACAAACCAACACCCGGTGGGGAGCCTACAGTTCTGGAGCGCTCATAAGTGTTTTGATACCCATTATTTGCCATTACTCGCTGTAGTAATACTCTCTCTTAGGATCATATCTATAAATCAAACAGATTCTAGCTAGATCTAGAATAATGGAGATTCGGTCTCTATTTTCTGTGACTGAAATTACGTCACTGCTTACGTCAACTTACCCAAAATACATAGAATAAAGAACAATTAATTTTAATAAAATAAATAAAGCTGTTATCTTTTACTCTGGTCCTTTTTTCAGATACAACAAGTTAACTAAAAAGTTTATAAATCAAATACCTACGATTTTATGTAAAGTTGATGTGTAAAATATTCAAAAATTATTTATTACCAATTAATAGATGCACACAACATGTTATTGGATCGGTACAGAACTAAGTTTACATTTAAAATTGTTTTTGTTTTTTTACTCCTTTAATAATTTTGATGATTTTACTTACTTATAATATAAACCTTCTGACATTGAATTTTTAAATCCCCCAATATATATCTTTCAAAAATTAAATTTTACACAGACGCCCAGAGAGCGTTTTATTTGTTTACTTATTTTTTCTAGTATATTTCAAAATCATTGAATGGTTAATACTTTTTAAGCGAATACTATAAATAGGCTAAGACCGCTGTGTGTTAGATAATGTAAATATTTTTTTTGAATATCTAAATTTAGGAATAATTATTTTCATACAATTCTTAGTAACCATGCAGTACAAAATGTTTTGTTTCTGTCGCCATTCAAACAGAATTATGGGTGTCATATATTTCTCATTTGAAAATTTAAAATATAAGCGGCTCAAGTCTTAGAGTGGACGGCAGGATTCAAATTAAGTTTATGTACTGTTTCTCAAATAGAATTGAAATAAGAGATATCTACTCATGTTACAGAAATTTCAACAATATATTGAATTCGTTCATCTCTTATACACCTGCAATAAGTAGAAATGCAAAAACTATTGTGACGCCATTACTGCCTATAATGAATAGCATGATCAATTTACAGGAGGTGAAATAAATAATGATTGGTTTGGTTTGGTTTGTTTTGTTTTACGGCATATCAACCTCAGTGGGTCATTTAATGCCGATAAAGTTTTGAAATAAATCAATTCTTAATGGATAATACAATTTTTTTATAAATACATTTTTCTATTTAACCCATTGATGGGACTTAACAGGTACTACCATTCCGGGTCAGAGTGGACCAGTAATCAATGGTGATGAAGGGGTGCTCCACATTCCCAAACCTTCCAAAACTGGAACCTCACCATCAGATAGAATCTAACGTCATTCCCAGGACATGTAGACCCGCAGCCACCGCCTCTAGCACCCATATGATAAAAAGGGGTTGGGGCTTGCCATGAGGGCAATAGGGTTGGGAAAATCATATAGGGCTAGGGCTTGACGTGACCAGCCGATTGATCAGAGGGGCCTCTCCGACCGCCCGTTTAGCCCAATATAGGGCCAAAGTGGAGTATTGCATGTCATGAACTGCTCATCCACCTGGGCTCTATCCTTAAGCATCACGGGTCGCCACCCACGGCCAACAGGTGGCCCCATTGGGGGAGTCTTACCCCTCTGCAGAGGTCCAGTCGGTGCATTCTAACGCCCCAGCCGACAGGCGGTTTTCAGGAGGTGAAATAAATAATGAACCTCTAATTATTCGAACTAAGACTTTTATTCCTATAAGTAAACGACTTAAGGATACAGTGTTACCTTGACGTGCGACTGCCTCAACCTTCGAATTTTCTGAATTCCGAGCTTAACATTCGGTCAATTTCTTGCTTGTGCTGAGAGAAAATACTATCTATAAAAATGAACATCTATATATTAATACTCGTATTCCTTAATTGTACGACCGTTATCATCTTGCAAAACCCTCTGGTTACAAATATACCGTCCAGATAGTTCAAGATGAAAAGCAAAAATGTAAATTCTGACCATCTGGTGTTTCTTTCCGCTGAATTCTTATTTCTTATGAGTTTTGTCACCTCAGCTAAATAATGGACCAATCTGTTTTTTATTAAAAAAATAAAGGGATGAAAAGTGAGATGTTACAAAGAAAAATATACTAAAAAAGAAAAAAAAAGAATGAAAGAGAGTAGGGGGGAAGATAAGAGAGAGGTAAGAGGCGGAACCGATAACGCTAATCTATTTCAATTGAAGATAATGAAAAGATGAAAAGAAGGAAAAAAGAAAAAGATTTAGATAGATAGATAGATAGATAGATAGATAGACAGAGACAGAGAGTGAGAGAGAGATAGATAGAGAGAGAGAAAGGTAAATCAAGATTATTATACTGTTTACATATTAAACTATTTAGCAATAGCGCTTTAGTAAACGTATCAAACGCTGTTATAACTAAATTATGATATTGTGGTATATCCACAGGCCCTGCTCGTAGTTAATTACTAAGCTTAGCATAACATTTATCGCAAGGTCAGAAGTACGCGACCCTCGTGAAAAATGAACTCACTAATAGTGTTCTGAAAATTTAGACTTTTAACCTTTTACACGCGTGTGGTACCCAAGCATTAAGTTTGTTTTGGATATTTAGTTAAATCTTAAGAAATGCAATTCATATTTTTAGTGTGTTATTGTTTAAAATCATAAAATATCTAAAGTATCAATTTCCCAGAGAAAAATGACTTTTTGTGAATGAAAATATTGCAGGCATCCATTTTATAAAATTAGTTGAAACCATTTGCCTTTAACACTCGGCATTTAAAATGAAAGGAGGAGGCGCCTGGTGTTCTGGTTAGAGTCGTAGGAAATGGAATCGTCGACCCATGTTCGAATCCTGGACGAAGTCACAATTCACATAGCGCAAATACCCTTGGGAAAGTACGAATCCAACTACACTCCAGTTATGGGTTAGTAATAGGGCAGTCTGGGCTATTTAACCTTGTTATGCAACCAGTCGACAAGAAGTAAAACTCTGAATTCGAACCTCTTAAACTCCGTTCTACTAGAATAGGGTCAGTCCTAATTAGTGATATATTTCACTAATTTAAAATAATGTTGAAACCTTCGCCTTTAACACTTGGTATTTAAAAAAATGAATGATAGATATGAATAGATAGATAGATAGATAGATAGATAGATAGATAGATAGAGCGAGAGAGGGACAGAGACAGAGACAGAGGGGTAGCGAGAGATGAAAATGCTGATATATATATATAAATTGATAGTTATGAATATGCTAATATAGATAGATAAACATGAATAAGCTGAAACAGAAAAATAGATGGATAGATTGATAGATAGATACAGATAGCTTATGTCTTTAATCAAAATCATTAGACAGCATTAATAACATGAATTGTACAATATATATTGGATAGATATATAGATTAGATAGATATGAATAGGCCGAGACAGATAGAACGGGAGATGAATATGAATGGATAGATAGATGGATTGGAAGACAGTTATGAATAGCAAAGGTAGATAAATAGATAGATAATAGATATGAAGAACCTAACATAGATAGATAGATATGATTAAGCTGACAGAAATATAGAAAGACAAATGGATGGATAGATAGATAAATAGATAGATAGATAGATAGATAGATAGATAGATAGATTATGGCCTCAATCAAATTTATGTGAAACACATAAATATAGCGAATTGTCTCAGTGGATGACGTCATTGATATGGCTATACTTAGCTTTTAAAAATAGCGCGCAAAAAGCATCCTTGGCACATCGGTAGCACGTAAGGCAGACTGGTAAGCATTTCTTATGCAATGCACCAAAAACAAACGTAGAAATAACACTGATTTTATTCACGTAGAAAATGTTTTTATTTCATTTATCACGGCTGGCTTTGTGCGCATGCACCTCGTACCATCACTTCATATTCATATATATATATATATATATATATATATATATATATATATATATATATATATATTGTATGAGATATACGCGTCTATAAGTTTTCTTTTCTTTGCTTTACATTCCACAATAACTTGAGACACAATAATAAAAGGCAGAACTCTATTTCTTTGATTTTCTTTTTTGCATTCTTCACTTTTTTGCCTTCGATATATTTTCTTGCCAATTTGGGGTTCACTGGCACTAGGCCATATTCTCACTTTCCAATTTGGTTTATTAAACAGGCAGTCTGTTCATTTTTTTTTCTCTCGCACGTATTGGTGCCCTTGGGCAGCGTCAGTCATGCCACAGATCTGCGTAAAGTAGCATATATATATATATATATATATATATATATATATATATATATATATATATATATATATATATATATATATATAATATATATATATATATATATATTGCACACAATAACCATTCGATAAAAATCACGCCGCTTGCTTTTGTAACCATTGAAAGTTAAATAATATATATATATATATATATATATATATATATATAATATATATATATATATATATATATATATATATATATATATTCATATATATATATTATATATATATATATTATATATATATATATATATATATATATATATATATATATATATATATATATATATATATATATATATTATATATATATATATGTAAAAATGGAAAAGGAATTGAATCCGACAATATGAGGAAAAATGAGTAAAGAAAAGAAAAGTAAATGGCTAAAATGAATTTAATCAATCACTTACACATGTGTTTCGGTCAGTTTATGTGTGTGAAAATATTTCGCACACATACAAGAATCGACCTTCATCAGAGCGAATATTTATTTTTTGAAAAAATTCGTTGGGAAAAAAAAAACACATAAACTGACCGAAACACATGTGTAAGTGATTGATTAAATTCATTTTATCCATTTACTTTTCTTTTCTTTACTCATTTTTCCTCATATATATATATATATATATATATATATATATATATATATATATATATAATATATATATATATATATATATATAATATATATATATATATATATATATATATATATATATATATATTATATATAATTCTAGAATATACATGTGTATGTGTTACTTTCATTGTACGTGTCTGTTATTGTGTGTGATTGTAAGCGTGCACGCGTAAAGGAAAAGCGAAATCATTGGTAAGTAAGTTATATTAATTTGTTATTACTCTGGCCACGTTTCGGCTCGAGGCCATCATCAGGATATTTTTATTTTATTTCTAGACTGTTTACATTTCAAGTCTGGTAGGTTTAATGAATTAGGTTAGCATTGGCGTCCGTACAAACAGAAGATGTATACCAAAAATCGATAATGAAAGCCTTCATTTTCATTTCAGTCCTTGTGACTGATTCCCAATACTTTTAAATAGTTGTCATTCGCCGGAATCTGTGTGACAGAAAGTCTACTTAGGTCTCCATGACGCTTCGAATAATTCTAGCCAATCTTAATGCGTTCATCTGTAAGGGCTCGATTCTTGACATCTATTTATCTACACATATTCAATGGATAGTTGGTGTGTATGTGTGTATGTATGTATGTATGCATGTCCAGTGGAATTTACGAAAAATAAAACAAAGTAAATATATATACACATTCACTATCAGCAGATCTTACTTTCTGAGCAAAAATATTGAAGATTTTATTTGTTTGTGGAAATAATTAAAAAAATAAAATTTAGATAGTAACAGCATGGATTTTTTTGCATTTGATATTTTAAATAGGAGACACTGTTTGTTCTTTTCAGTGTGACTGTTTTTTTTTTCTTTTCTTTTTTTTTTCTGACGCCCGATCATGCCGAATCAACGCATATTACTTGAAACTACCATTCTTAAACGAGATTATTAGTAACTTGCAACCTACATAGCATGTAAGTTTTTGAGACCTTAAAACCTCTTTTGGCTGTAAAATGTTGGCATAACGGTGAGCTTAGTCTTGTCCCAATATTTTCACATACAAATTTTGTATCTCAAGTGTAATGTGATCCCGTAAGCAGATCACGCATTGACCCAATTCAGACCATCCTATCGCAATGCCAAATGCAATGATTTGGTCACACCATCTACATGCCTGCAGACCCCGCCCCGCCGTTTAGTGCTATTTTAGTGCTATGTGAAACACAAACTGCCATGTCTATGATTAGAACCCGCATCGACGTGTCCATTTCCTCCAACTCTAACCAACTAGTAATACCAGAAGAGAAGAAACCACTATCACCCGGCTACGCATTGGCCACACTAGATTAACCCACTCCTTCATTCTAAAAGAAGAACCTCCTCCTAAATGTTCATGTGGAAACCGGTATACAATAAAACATATTCTGATTGAATGCACACACCTCTCCCACACTCGAAGAAAGTTCTACAATCTTAACAGCATGGACAAACTATTTGGAAAAAATAGATCCATGAGCATATTAAACTTTTTGAAAAGAACCGACCTCCTATGAAGATGTAAGTTCACAGACCTACAAAAATCACCCACACACTCTCTTGATGTTCAAATCCTCAACAGAAAACTTGATTTCAAAAAATAACTAAACACCTATCACTATACCTAAATCCCAATAGAAGCAAGATCTGGAATGATATGCATATGGATTTTAATGGGACATGTTGCAAGGATCCACCAAACAATCCAGTAATAATGGATCTGTGAGACTAACTGTTTGCTCCACCCCGCCATTCTACACATTTATTTCATTTACTATTAACAAATGTTTTCTTAACCTAACCAACAAATACGAAACTCTCAAACTAGAATCATTGGCATTTTTAAAGTAAGCATTTATCTCTACATAACCCATAGATGATACCCTAACAGGTACTACCACACCAGTTCAGTGTGAGCTGAATATATAGATGAGCACACTACATCAACCGTTGCGATGCTAGAGGATTTATTTAATTCTCTATTAGCAAATGCTTTTCTTTTCTTAACGTAACCAACTCGCAAACTAGATTTGATGACAGCTTCATTGTAAGCATTTATCTCTACATAAAAAAATGACTGCTGTGATAAACTACCTTGCTTTAAGCATTCATATTTTTTATAACGCATCTTTCCTGTCAGTTGAGACAAGTGAGATGAATTCGTTTGGTAATGGCACCGCATATCATATATCATTTACACGGCAGTAATTCCATTGCAAATTGTACTCAATAATCTGGTGTTTCTTTACATGATATTCAATACTCTAATGTTCTTTAAACACAAGATATTTCAAGTATCGTTTTCCCGTCTCTCTAAGAACATTATCAATAAAAAAAATTTGCGGAATTCTACAAAAAGAAATTTGGATTTGAGTCTTATTAATTGTTTTTGTTTTACGGTATATCAACCCTTTAGGGGTCATTTAATACCGAATCAAGTCATTTTGATATTCGGTTTACTTAAAGTATCCGCTGTTACTTACATGGTCACCCATCTATGAATTAAACTGGCTAATCGCTGTTTAACTTCGCTGATCAAGCGGGATCCGGTGATTTTTCACGTGACTTGACCGTAAGACCGGAAGTGGTCTCTTTCTGTGAAAAAAACTAAACTTTAAGGATTTGATTGATTTTAACGGCATGTCTAACCGTCAAGGGGTATTGTGGCACAACAGGTATAGACAAATTTGGCATAAGGTTTGATTCGTTTGGTTTGTTGGATTTTACGGCATCCAACGCTTGTTGGGTTATTTTTTGCCGGTTGGTATTTAAATCTTGAAAAACTTAATTTTCAACACATTTTTAAAAACTATTTTTTTCTATTTAACACATAAATGGGACCTTAACAGCACCTAACGCTCCGGGTAAGAGTGGACCTGGGATTAATAGCCATAAAGGGGTACCACATTCTCCCCAGATCTCCAGAATTTGAACTTCACCATCAGATAGAATTTAACGTCATACCTACGACACTAAGATCCTCAGCCACAGCTTTCTAGCACATATATGATAAAAAGGTTTGCGGGGTTGCCGCAACGAAAATAGGGTGGAAGCAATAATACTTAGCATTAGGAAAGAAACCTATATGAACGGGGCAGAGGATCCGGTGTGCTTCGGCCACTGGACCGGTGTGTTAAATTAACAGCGTCGATCCCAATACCTGCCCCATTGATTTAAAGGGACATGGCTGGGTTTATTGTCCAGCGTTTGAGGCGCCCCTTTGAGGGGGAATGCCGACGGGATCGACGCAATTTTTCACCCGCCACATGAGCTTCTGTTTGTGGGTGGCCCCACGTTAATAGGGCTTTGAGTCTAACCCGTACAAGTGGGGTACGGGGTAAATAAAATGTGCTTGTATTGTATGAACATGTATGTGTGCGCTTGTATGTGTGTGTACCTGAGTATATACACGCAAAGATTAAAATCTCAAGACCCACTTGGTCGGAATTTATGAAAATCATAAAGACTGAATACGCGCGTGTGTTTGACTGGGAATTGGTAAAACCTAGAAGAATATGAGAATTTCATAATTTGCTTGAAGCAGTGTGTATGTATTGGTTAGGAAGTTGATTTAGAAGGAGATCACAATGCAGTTTGGAATAAATAAAAAATAATAATACGGTAACAATGGTGTTGTGTTTTGACCTGTATTTTTATTCTTTCTTGAATTTTGGAGGTAATACCTCTTTATCAAAAGAATTGAACTGAAGCAGTCCAGCTATGGCATTTCTTCCCAAATGAAATTTTTTTTTTTCACAAAAAAAAAATTCATTTGGGAAGAAATGAATATATTTTGTATGTGCGTACCCACCCCCAAAAAAACAACAAAAAAATAACAACAACAAAACAGGGACTGGCAAAGATCGGATGAGCTCTAGGAGACTCAACGGCAATCCACACTGACAGCAGTGGGTACTTACTACGCACATAAACCCCCAAATTGGTAGATGCAGCTCCTTGGCTCTGATCGTCAACCCATCGTGGACAAGGAAAAGTTTGTTATAAAACCACCACTGGTTATCAGCTTTACATGATACTGAGGAAAGGCCAGGGGAGTAAGCCCCGAAAACACACCCGGAGCTGGAGTCCCTACGGTGGAGTAACGCTGAATTGCATATTGGGCAACAGCACATCCTCCATATCAACCCAATCAGGCTACAGAAACCCCACAAATAAAAATTTGTACACAACTTCATCGTCTTTAGCCGACGAAATAATGCCAACACCTGTGCGTGTCTATGTATGTATATATATATATATATAATATATATATATATATATATATATATATATATATATATATATATAATGTTTCTGTTTGTGTGTGCGTGTATTTTGTGTGTGTGTGTGTATATATGTGGGGCGTGAACTTTAGGAAAATCAGAAAATCTGAATCGTCCAAACTTGAAAAGTTTCAACTGACTACATATATAATATATATATGACTATATATATATATATATATATATATATATATATATATATATATATATATTTATATATTATATATATATATATATATATACATATATAGAGAGAGACTCATCAACACACACACACACACGCGCGCGCACACACACACACACACACACACACACACACACACATATATATATATATATATATATAATATATATATATATATATATATTACCACAATGTATTGTTAACATTATTTCACTTCATAAGAAATTAGTAAGCCAATACATAGTATTCTTAGGATAGTGCTCAATATCTGTGGTGGGCGATACTAATAATAATAAATATATATATATATATAGCAGATTAGTTTCCATACAATTAATATATACAAAAATATATGTTTATTTATTATCTATCTATCTATCTATCTATCTATCTGTATATATATATATATATATATATATATATATATATATATATATATATATATATATATATATATATATATTGTTATGAATGAGAATGGAAATGGCAGAACTTGAGCAAATCCTCTAAAACAAAGGGTATCATAAACACGTGACCACATTTAACCCCAGAAGTCAGAGCTGGCAACTTTCCCGATAAAGGTCCTATCTTAATATCTTGCCGCCTATATTAAGCTTGCCTTGCTTAGGAGAAAATTGGGGGGAATTAATAAAAACAAAAAAATCTAATAAAAAAATTGTACCGTATTCCAGAAGCACAAATAACGTGAGATCTACGTCGAGATAATGATTTTGCTGGCGTTTCCTTTCCCAAAACAAATTTCCCGTGTATCTTCCCAATATCTGATATATTTATCAAGTGTTGGTAATTATACGATAAGCTTTAAGCCAACTTGGTCGCCATAAATGTAAAAGATGCGGTTTTTCCTGTTCAAATATTGAAATACACAACTTGTATAATTTCGGCAGGCCCTGAGAAGAGGCACACACATGCACATACAGAGACACACACACACGCACACACACACGCACGCACGCACACACACACATACACACACACATACTCTCTCTCTCTCACTCTCTCTCTCTCTATCTATCTATCTCTCACACACACACACACACTCTCTTTCTCTCTCTATCTCTCTATCTATCTATACCTCTCTCTCACACAAACACACGCACTCTCTCTCTCTCTCTCTCTCTCCCACACACACACATATATATATATATATATATATATATATATATATACATACATATATATATATATATATATATATATATATATATATGAAATTTAACATTTTGAAAAAACATATGATGCTTGTTATGTAATTGCTGACAGATCTGTTTCGACCAATCTGTCAGCAATGACATGACAATATGTCAGCAATTACATAACAAACATCATATGTTTTTCAAAATGTTAAATTTCATACTGTCGGATTAATTTCCATCTATTTTTCATATATATATATATATATATATATATATATATATATATATATATATATATAAAAGGGAAAATATACAACTGATTGGTATGTAGGGTATAATTCTATTTGGGATTATAAATATCTCCTGTAAATACACAATGCAAGCAAAGTTATAGATTTATACAAGGATTTTTACAAATCCCCAACAGAACTTAATGTATAATACCTAATAAATTAATCATTTACAGGGCAGTATTTATACTTTCAATAAGAAAATACTCACAAAACTGTAATTTGGCTCTTATAAATTTATTCCAATAGAGCTCAATAAATGAGCATACAGATTGCTTACTACATACAGATTATGTAGTAATCTATCTGATGAACCTAGGCTCATTTATTGAGCAATTAAGAAGCAATTACGAAATATCACATACTATCCAGCAACATTTTTTATCTTCCATAGTGTTATCCTTGGCAGAAAAGTAATATTTTAAGGGAATAATACCCATTTTCTATACTTTTACAATATATATTTACCAACCCCTCCGCACGAGTGGGATGTGACACAAGGTCAATTTCTTAAGCGGAGTTCAGCAGGTTTGAATTCAGAGTTTTCCTTCTCCTAGACCGGTTACCTAACCAAGGTTAAAGAGCCCAGTCTGCCCTACTATTTTCCCATAACTCCAGGTAGAGTAGAATTCATACCTTTCCCAAGGGTATTAGCGCTAAGTGAAATGCAATTACCACGTCGAGTATTTGAACTCAGGGCGACGAGTCCATTTTCCATGACTTTAACCATTTCACCATGCGCTTTTTTTTTACAATATAAGCAATTAAGGAATAAATCTTACATCGTATTATCCAGGGTATCTGGCCAATCCGGTTGCCTTGGGTAAGGTGTGACAAGGTTGCAAGTATGGGGCATCAAGTGAGGATCAAATTCGCTATTCAGTAGTAACGGATCTGTGGGACTAGCTTGTTAACCATTACAATTATATAATATATAAATATTTTTTATTGATGAAAGTATTTCGTCGAGCCTATCCTTCGGCAGCAATTTTGAAAAATAATCTTTTTGCCAGAGTTATAGCAAACATAATTTTAATTTCACTGGCAGTGGCACTGACTTAACACAAACGTTGGGTAGAAAGAAGATGGTTAAATTTTCGGGGATGTTTATATCCCTTCTTCAGAACGAACAGTCTGGCTGATCTGTTCTTTATGGCTTCTATATATACTCTTTATTGACAGCCAAGACACATCTATAAGCCTGCCGACATATAAAACACAGACAAGCACCCGCACAAAACAAACAAACGAGTAGTGGCAAACAAGAAGAAAGGAGGTCACTAAGATGATACCATCAACATCAATAAAGAGTATATATAGATTCCATAAAGAACAGATTATTCAGTCTATTCGTTCTGAAGAACGGGTATAAACATCCCCGAAAAAAATGGGACCCGTTGGCTGAGTGTTGCTTGATACGATTCGGGTGGCCATTTTAGTGCTATAGATGAAGGCAGTTTTACAGTAGAAATTCTTTGTGGCATAAAGTTGTATCCTTTCTTCAAGTAGAAAGATGAAGTACCAGTTTGAATCCTTGTCTGTAGATCTGTCCTCAAAGTAGGAGTTGTATAAGAGTTGATTCTGTCTCGAACTAGAAAGTTGTATAACCATAGTATGTTGATCTGTCCTTTCAGTAGGAATTGTATCAGAGTTGATCCTGTCTTGAAGTAGAAAGTTGTATAATACTTGTCTTTAACCTTGGTTTCCAATTGCCGTTTGAACATTCTCCATGTGTTCCCAGCGCTTGGATACCTTATTATAGAGATCACACAAACTTTTTTCTCATATATATATATATATATATATATATATATATATATATATATATGTGTGTGTGTGTGTGTGTGTGTGTGTGCGTGTGTGTGTGTTTATATTATATATATATATATTATATATATATATATATATATATATATACATAACAACACACATAAGAACAAACAACACCAACGCAACACACAACGCAAATATGCAGTAAAAACGAATGACTTTAAAGATGAACCACACAACACAATACCACAAAATCAGCCACGTGTTACAGACTTATCACACTCCCTAACTAATGAAGAAAAGGAGCTACTTAGTCTAGGACCCAAGTTTATATTGTCTCAAAAAATAAATGACAAACTACTACTGGACCTTGAGACGAACTTTTGTCGAACTGCATACCAACTAAAATGGCTAACCTTCATCGATAACACACCCAACCCCACAGATACAACAAATAAAAACAACCAACTCCCTACTTACACATTAGATAACCCACTACAACCCACCTCCAGCCAACCAAGTACTAGATTCAAAACTATCTAGACTCAAACAATCAACATTCCAAATCATAAAAGGAAACAAAAAAATAACACCCAACCTTTCTAGAGCACAACACAACACCATTAAAAAACTAAAAGAGAAAGAATTAATTTACCTGCCCTCTGATAAAGGAAAAGAGTTCTGCATAATCCCTAAGGATACGTACAACAACTTGGCATTCGAACACCTTAACAACAACGAACTCTATACAGAGTCACAGATGTAACGCCTACCCAAATAGAAAACCGCATAAACACCACATGGACCAAAATCTGCAAAAATAGAAAACTCCCCAACAGATACAAGAACAACTTCACCAGTAAAAATAGCACCCTACCAAGGTTTTACCATCTAATAAAAACACATAAAACCAATTCAACACCGCAAATTAGACCAATAGTCTCCAGTGTGGAAGGACCACTATATAAGACATCATGGATCCTTTCAAAAATACTGAAACCAATATTAGCGACTCTCCCTGGACATGTCAGCAACTCTGACGAAGTCATTCACAAACTGCAACAAACCCAATCAAATATACTCGAAAATAATAAATACGCATTTAGCTTGGACGTTACCGCTCTATACACATCAGTACCAACTCAACCAGCGGTCGACCTGTTGACTGAACGCATAGCATCATCCGGCCTATACTGCTACAACCTCACCCCTCAAGACATACACCAACTTCTATCAATAATCGTAGACAACACATACTTCACGTTTCAAGAACGAACATATAAGCAAATAAAGGGCCTGCCGATGGGATCCAGCCTCTCGGGCTTACTGGCCATCTCCTACATTGACAGACTTGAACGCCAAGCGCTTAATATTTGCCGCTCTTGTGCCTTCTTCACCAGGTATATAGATGATATTCTCATCCTCACATCTTCCCGTGAAGAAGCCAACAAAATTGCATCAACATTCAACAACATAGACAACAAGATACATTTCACTATAGAACATCCTGACTGCACAGGATCATTATCACTGTTGGATTTCCGACTTTAGGTATTAAACAAGGGAGAAATCCACACCGACTTCTATAGAAAATCGGCCAGCAGAGACTTGTTCGTCCACCACAAATCGGCACTCCCCCTTGGGGCAAAGACTGGATACATAAAGAACGAACTTGCCCGTATCCGAAACAAATGCAGCAAGAAGCAGGACCAGATCACACACACCAGACAATTTATATCCACACTAAAAGACAATGGTTACCCCACTTCAATCACAAAACGACTCAAGCAAACAGAATCCACAAAACACCATATCACGTCCAATGCCTGTTTTTTAAGGTTACCACATTTCAACGAAAATATAACCACAGCAATACGTAGGGCGATACGGAAGGAGGGCCTGGATATACAACTTGCCCATTACGGACCATCACTCAGGAGAAAACTCTCCAAAAGCCGCCATAAGGAGGCCACTAGTTGTACACTAGCGAACTGCCCCATCCGCGACACAGGTATGTGCCACGAAGTGAATGTGGTATACTGCACAAAATGTAACATATGTAACCAATTTTACATAGGTAGCACCACAAGACCACTACACATTAGAATCAAAGAACACTTACACACACAAGCATCCACTTTCCGTAAACACTTAGTTAAATGCAACAACACAGAAAGAAATATAACAGTCAATATAGAGGCTCGAGAGAGAAATTTGGGTAATCTCAGAATTAAAGAGGCCTTGCTAATCGCTAGATTACACCCAGAGATCAATAACAGGAGTGAACTCAGCGCAGAGTTCATCATACAATAAACCCACAACCAACGCACACATGTAACAGTATATGTACACACACACGAAACACATACCCACATGCACAATGGAGAATTACTAATGAAACAAATCTACAACGAGAAGACTAATACGAAACACGCACTCAAATCTATAGCCCAACATCTCGCCCACACATACAAACACACAAGCCATTGCACACTAGTTGTTAAGGAAAAAAAAAATTAAATAAATAAATTAAATATATATATATATATATATATATATATATATATATATATATATTTAAAAATATTATAAAATATAAAAAGATAAATTGAATTAGATATAAATAAGTAAATAAACAAATAAATATGATAATATTAATAATAATAATAATATTAATAATATTAAATGATTAAATTGATGTAAAATCCAACAAGAAACGTCACAAAACACAAATACACTTTTTCATTCGCACATACCCACGTACAAAATCCCGCGCTAGGATACAGTCTTAACGTCACAACCAACACGCATTTTCAATGTCACGCGCATTACAACATACGCACACGTACAAAAATAAAATAAAAATAAACGCATTCACGCTCACACGGGAGTACAGTTATTTCAAAAATAACGTAATTTTCAAAAAAAAATTAATTTGGGAAGAAATGTCATAGCTGTACTGCTTCAGTTCAATTCTTTTGATAAAGAGGTATTACCTCGAAAATTCAAGAAAGAATAAAAAATACAGGTCAACACACAACACCATTGTTACCGTATTATTATTTTTTATTTATTCCAAACTGCATTGTGATAGCCTTCTAAATCAACCTCCTAACCAATATATATATATATATATCATCATCATCATCATCATGTCGCGCAGTTTGCATGGATATCCATGATGATCTCTCGCCAGCCTTCCCTATCATTCATTGCCTCCGGCAGCTCCTCTGCGCAGCAGCCAGTATCCCTGCATAGTTGGTCAATGTAGGTCCTGGCTGGGCGGCCCACATTAGCGCGCCCATGCGCCGGCTTCCACAGTAGCACGTCGCTTACGATCTCGTCCTTGTTTCTCCAGCAGTGACCTGCATGTCTAGTCCGTCTCACTCGTATGGTTTGTGAGATGGGAGGCAGGTGGCCATATAGTTGCTCTTTATTGGGAGAATATGTGCTTAATTGAAGTCATACCTAATTTTGAAAATTAATTAGTTGATACTTAATGAATTAGGCGGGCATATCTGTTTAAATACAAGGCTAAACAAATCGAGAAAAGTCAATCTCTGTATGTACATTTTGGCCTATTATGCCTCCACAGCAGAGTTATAGACAGGCAAACTGCTCTGTGTGTGATTCGGAACCTAACTGCTAGACTGACAGGTGGGGATTTTAACTCGCTGGTTTTTCCAGAATTTTTGTTTGTTTTGAACTCAGTTATACTGCATTATTCTCCCAAAAATTATCGGCTAAGGCCATATCAAACACATTGTTTGTTTGTTTACTTACCTAAGCAACATTTGTTTTGTTTTTTCATATTACACGCTGTTTTTTGTGTTTTTTTTTTTCAAATGAAGACTACAACATAATTTAAATAGAATATATAGAGTGTATATGTTTACTTCTGCTTTTCAAAGATGTATACCTCTCATAATTGCTACATAAATGAGTCCAGTTCCCAAAGTGTTTTACAGATATGATAGAAATGTATTTTGCCAGTAATTATATTGGCACTAAACTCATGGATTGTATCTATACGGGTTTTTCGCTGTTCTCTTGCAAAGTAATTTGTTCAAGTGATAAAGGAAATGATATTTGATGTTAATGATAAACTGCGTCAAACGGCTTGTCATTAGTACCATTATGTTTGACCATCCAGCCTTAAAACCCCATCGCCTTTCCCGGAGAGGACAATCCTTCCTAATTAAGGAAAAAAAATGATCAACAAAAAAGTGATTTAAAGAGGATGCTAATATACAGTGTTATTTGTTTATTCTGTCTTTCATGTTCACTTTATTCATTATGTGACTTCTTTTATCTTCGTTGGAGTACTTTCTTTTTTAAATTTCTTTCTACGATTACTAAGTAGAGCAGTTTGCACAAGGATCACGCACGCGTGCATACGGACACACACACACACACACACACACACACACACACATATATATATATATATATAATATATATATATATATATATATATGTATATATATGTATATATATATATATAGCTTTTTTTTTACTGACGTTAGCCTAATTTGTTTACAAGTCAAAAAGTATGAGGTAATTACTGAGAATCGAACACAATAACCATAGCCTGATTGCCTCCTCCTTAACCATTATAAAACGTGAGGTGCCTATATATATAT